>MU708036.1:43673-59661 GCA_026770625.1 Nicotiana glauca
TTACGTTACTCCGTAAATATCCTCCCCTCCATTGATAATATTCACTGTTCTTTTAGGTGATGGTGGTTTTGGTGGCTCCTGCCTATTTTTCATGTAAGCTTGTTTTCCCTTCTCACTAAACAACTCTGTGAGATATCCTTGCTTCAGTAGATGGTCTACTTCACTTTGTAGGAATCTGCATTCTGATGTTTTATGCCCGTGGTCATTGTGAAACTCGCACCAATGGTCCGGGTTACGTTTGTTTGGATTTGACCGCATCTCTTTTGGCCACCGTACCTTGTCTCCCATACTCCTTAGAACAGCTACGAGCTCTGAATTAGTTACGTTGAAATTATAGCCACCGAATCGTGCCTTTAAATTTCTATCGTCATCTCGTGACTGTTGATTACTTTGATCATCTCTGAACCTGGATGAAGACCCGGTCTCCTTGTCTCTTGGCCTTTGATCATATCGATCATTATTCTATCTCGATCGTGAATCCTTCCCTGCAGGTCCCGAATATGGATCGTATCTATTCTTACCTAATCTTTTTCAGCTTCTGACCTTCTGGATATGATCCTTTCTTCACGATGGTACTGAGGTACGGTATCCTTTTCAATTCTGAGTTTTGTACTGTACCTGTTATAAACATCGTTCCAAGTGGTTGCGGGAAATTCACGAAGGCTTTCTTTAAGCCTTCTCACGGCTTCAGAACTTTTGTCATTCAAATTACTCGCAAAAGTTATTGCAGCCCAATTATCTGGTACACGAGGTAAAGTCATTCGTTCGCATTGAAACCTATCAACAAAATCTCTGAGCAACTCCGTGTCCGCTTGTTTGATTTTAATATGTCCTCCATTCTTTTCTCAACCTTTTGTGCTCCTGAGTGCGCTTTAATGAAAGAATCTGCAATCTCAGTAAAAGAGTTTATAGAATTTTCAGGCAAAAGAGAATACCAGGTTAGTGCACCCTTAGTGAGTGTTTCTCCAAATTTCTTGACCAATACGGACTCAATCTCCTGCTTGGTTAAATCGTTTCCTTTGACTCCTGTAGTAAATGCCGTCACATGGTCACGTGGGTCGGTTGTGCCGTCATATTTTGAAATATCAGGCATTTTAAACTTTTTAGGGATTGGAAGAGGAGCAGCACTCGGTTTCCAAGGTTGTTGTGAGTATTTATCCGCATCTATCACTTTTATTATTGGAGGAACACCAAGTATCTGCTCGATGCGCTCACTTTTTTCTTTGAGCTGTGTCTGCAAAGTTAGTACCAGATTTTGTAAATAAAAATTATTTGTATTACCTGGATCCATTTCTCATGGTTCACTGAGGGACCCTTCGTTTGTATTAACAAGGCCAGAACGAGGATTCTCCAGTGTATTGTTATTAGGTGAAGGAGTGGACGGCGCGACAGGTAACCGGCTAACTAATGTTTGAAGAGCTTGGCTAAGCCGTGCATCAATTATTCTTTGCAGAGCTTCCCCTGGCCCTTCAAAATCTTCTGATTGCTCTTGCTCAACAGCATGTGATTCTGGTGCAGGGGTACCTTCCGAGATTGACGTGGAGAAGTTTGAGGGGAAGGAACTAGGTTAACGTTGTGCAAATCCGCTTGACCCTGATGGATTTGATTTTCAACAGCATTGTTGTTGTTGTTGTTGTTTGACATGATGTTAACAATGGGTAGAATGTAACTTCAGAAATAATAGATTATCAGATTCCCGGTAACGGAACCAATTTGTTTAACCAAAAAATGATAATTTGGTCAAAACTAGAATTTAAAATAAGAAATCGGGTTACTGATAATCAAGAGACCAAAAAGTATAATAAGCTTTCTTAGAATAAGAATCAACAGTAAAGAAATTCGAATTTCAATATGATGTAGATTATTTTTTTTACAAATGATGAGACCTCCTCCTTTTATAGCCAATAAGGAGTAACGTCTCAATTCCTTAGTACAAATAAGAATAATAACGAACATTTAATGAGACAATTATGAGTAATAAATGACATTAAATAAGTCGTTACACAATCATTCCTATTAAATACCAATTTTCCAACGTATCAGGTATTTAATATTGAATTTGGACTCCTTTTTGTCTTCAGATCCATGTCTTCAATGCCTTTCGATCCATTGGCTCTAAATGATTCGAATTGGTACGGGACTCGTATCTAAACTGCTTCTCGTGCATGTTTAACTTCCTCTTCACGTATCTTTCGTCATCAGATTCTTATCTTTTGAATCCTTAAGAATTCCTAGACCTAAATGCTTCATTTAGGTACGANGACTCCTTCCGCATCTGCATTATCAAAATTTATGCTTTCATGATCTAAGGTTTGGCGTACTCGCTTCCCATGTGTGATCGTCATTTTAGAAACCTTATTTGAAGCCGCTTACGTTACTCCGTAAATATCCTCCCCTCCATTGATAATATTCACTGTTCTTTTAGGTGATGGTGGTTTTGGTGGCTCCTGCCTATTTTTCATGTAAGCTTGTTTTCCCTTCTCACTAAACAACTCTGTGAGATATCCTTGCTTCAGTAGATGGTCTACTTCACTTTGTAGGAATCTGCATTCTGATGTTTTATGCCCGTGGTCATTGTGAAACTCGCACCAATGGTCCGGGTTACGTTTGTTTGGATTTGACCGCATCTCTTTTGGCCACCGTACCTTGTCTCCCATACTCCTTAGAACAGCTACGAGCTCTGAATTAGTTACGTTGAAATTATAGCCACCGAATCGTGCCTTTAAATTTCTATCATCATCTCGTGGCTGTTGATTACTTTGATCATCTCTGAACCTGGATGAAGACCCGGTCTCCCTGTCTCTTGGCCTTTGATTATATCGATGATTATTCTATCTGGATCGTGAATCCTTCCCTGCAGGTCCCGAATATGGATCGTATCTATTCTTACCTGATCTTTTTTCAGCTTCTGACCTTCTGGATCTGATCCTTTCTTCACGATGGTACTGAGGTACGGTATCCTCTTCAATTCTGAGTTTTGTACTGTACCTGTTATAAACATCGTTCCAAGTGGTTGCGGGAAATTCACGAAGGCTTTCTTTAAGCCTTCTCGCGGCTTCAGAACTTTTGTCATTCAAATTACTCGCAAAAGCTATTGCAGCCCAATTATCTGGTACACGAGGTAAAGTCATTCGTTCGCGTTGAAACCTATCAACAAAATCTCTGAGCAACTCTGTGTCCGCTTGTTTGATTTTAAAAATGTCCTCCATTCTTTTCTCAACCTTTTGTGCTCCTGAGTGTGCTTTAATGAAAGAATCTGCAAGCTCAGCAAAAGAGTTTATAGAATTTTCAGGCAAAAGAGAATACCAGGTTAGTGCACCCTTAGTGAGTGTTTCTCCAAATTTCTTGACCAATACGGACTCAATCTCCTGCTTGGTTAAATCGTTTCCTTTGACTCCCGTAGTAAATGCCGTCACATGGTCACGTGGGTCGGTAGTGCCGTCATATTTTGAAATGTCAGGCATTTTAAACTTTTTAGGGATTGGAAGAGGAGCAGCACTCGGTTTCCAAGGTTGTTGTGAGTATTTATCCGCATCTATCCCTTTGATTATTGGAGGAACACCGGGTATCTGCTCGATGCGCTCACTTTGTTCTTTGAGCTGTGTCTGCAAAGTTAGTACCAGATTTTGTAAATAAGAATTGTTTATATTACCTGGATCCATTTCTCGTGGTTCACTGGGGGTCCCTTCGTTTGTGTTAACAAGGCCAGAACGAGGATTCTCCAGTGTATTGTTATTAGGTGAAGGAGTGGGCGACGCGACAGGTAACTGGCTAACTAATGTTTGAAGAGCTTGGCTAACCCGTGCATCAATTATTCTTTGCAGAGCTTCCTCTGGTCCTTCAAAATCTTCTGATTGCTCTTGCTCAACAGCATGTGATTCTGGTGCAGGGGTACCTTCACGAGATTGACGTGGAGAAGTTTGAGGGGAAGGAACTATGTTAACGTTGTGCAAATCCCCTTGACCCTGATGGATTTGATTTTCAATAGTATTATTGTTGTTGTTGTTGTTGTTGTTGTTTGACATGATGTTAACAATGGGTAGAATGTAACTTCAGAAAGAATAGATTATCAGATTCCCGGTAACGGAACCAATTTGTTTAACCAAAAAATGATAATTTGGTCAAAACTAGAATTTAAAATAAGAAATCGGGTTACTGATAATCAAGAGACCAAAAAGTATAATAAGCTTTCTTAGAATAAGAATCAACAGTAAAGAAATTCGAATTTCAATATGATGTAGATGATATTTTTTTTACAAATGATGAGACCTCCTCCTTTTATAGCCAATAAGGAGTAACGGTTCAATTCCTTAGTACAAATAAGAATAATAACGGACATTTAATGAGACAATTATGAGTAATAAATGACATTAAATAAGTCGTTACACAATCATTCCTATTAAATACCAATTTTCCAACGTATCAGGTATTTAATATTGAATTTGGACTCCTTTTTGTCTTCAGATCCATGTCTTCAATACCTTTCGATCCATTGCCTCTAAATGATTCGAATTGGTACGGGACTCGTATCTAAACTGCTTCTCGTGCATGTTTAACTTCCTCTTCACGTATCTTTCGTCATCAGATTCTTATCTTTTGAATCCTTAAGAATTCCTAGACCTAAATGCTTCATTTAGGTACGAGATACGTATCTAAATTGCACCACGTGCATATTTTGAATTCTTCTTCCCGTGTCTCTCAATTAATTATTACCTATTGACCTTTTGACCAATCCACGTGTCATGCTATGTTATCTTTAATATAAATTTAGTTTTTTCCCAATACATTTTTATAATTGCTGATCAGGTGCTCTCCAGGCTTTTGAACAGTTTGTACCAGAATCCCAAATACACTGGCTTCTACATGCAGATGGAGGGTCCTAAATTAAATCACTTATCATATGCTGATGATCTAATTATCTTCTGTTCGGGAAAGACTTATACACTTGAACTCATTATGGCTACTCTTACTAATTACGAAAAAAATTCTGGACAATTGATCAACAGAGAAAAAAGTTGCTTCTTGGTGGATGACTCCATGTCTGAAAAAAGAAAATCTATTGTAGCCAACTACCTTGATTTACAAAAGAAAGATTTTCCTATTACATATTTAGGTTGCCCAATTTTTTTAGGAAGAAAGAAGATTCAATACTTTTCTAATATTGCTACAAAGATTATCCAGAAGGTAAGCTCATGGAATAGCACTCTACTATCTGCTGGAGGTAAAATTATTTTGATTAAGCATGTTTTGACTTCTATTCCTACTCATATGCTATCAATTTGCCAACCTCCCAAGACTATTTTAACTCAAATGGAAAGAGTGTTTGCTAACTTTCGTTGGGGAAATATGGAGGGAAAAAAGAAACACCATTGGGCTTCATGGAAAAATTTATGTATCCCTACCAAAGAAGGGGGAATTGGTATAAGACCGTTACAGGAAATTGCAGATACTTTTGCATCTAAATTGCGGTGGATCTTCAGATCTAATACTTCTCTGTGGACAGAATTTTTAAAGGCCAAATATTGTAGGAGGATTCATCCTATGGCAAGAAAGTTTAGCTACACTCAATCTCGCACATGGAGAAGAATGATGAAGATTAGAGGGAAAATTGACCATATTATTATGTGGAGGATTCATGCCGGTAATAGTAGGCTTTTGGTGGGATAATTGGCCAGGCAAAGGCAAATTGTCTCAATATGGAAATGCATCTACTTCTATTAAGATTAAGGTGGTCTCACATATGAATGGACGGACTTGGAACATTTGTAAACTAGAACAATGCCTTCCTCCTGATATTGTTCAACATATTCATAGAATTAAGATTAACTCTTCTGATCTAATGGATCAACCTATATGGACTGCCTCGACAGATGGAAGTTTTACTTATAACTCTGCCTGGAATAATATTAGGGAATATCATGGAAACTCACTAGTTAAAAAGATGACATGGCACAAGCATAAACCTTTGAAAATCTCTTTTTTCCTATGGAGGCTTCTTAGGAACAAAGTTGCTGTTGATGTTAATATCACCATATTTGGAATTCACCTTCCCTCCAGGTGCTCATGTTGTCCCAGACCGGAGCAGGAAACTGAGGAACATCTTCTTGTCCATAGACATATTAGCAAGAAGATCTGGTTTTATTTCTGTAACATAATGGGTGTCAGATTTGATGCTGCTAATATTAGACAGATGATTGTTAAATGGTGGACCATGAAAAGTCACAACCCTGTGATTAAACTAGCTTTACAAGTCATGCCATCAATCATTATTTGGCACATCTGGAAAGCGAGGTGTAAGAACAGGTTTCAAAATAAGAGAATGAATTATCACAGTATACAATTAATTCTGATTGCTCACAGACAATTCCCTAATATTCCCCCTTTCATGCAATGGAAACAATTTTGTGATGTTTTACATTTTGCAAAATTTGAATTCTCTGTTATTACTGTCAAATGGACCTTACCTTTGCAAGAATTTGTTAAGTTAAACTCAGATGGAAGCTCTAGAGGTAATCCTGGCCCAAGCGGAGGTGGTGGAATCATTAGAGATGCCGATGGGAAAATGTTGATTGCATATGCCAATGGTTTTGGAGATGAATCCAATAATAAAGCTGAAGCTATGGCACTTTTGATAGGGATGGATTGGTGCAGCAGTAATGGAATTAAAAACCTTGATAAACTGGATTACTGATAAAACCAAGCCTCCATGGAACATCTGTGACACTATTCAAGCTATAAAAAGCACTATCGACTCTTTTCACAACTTAAAGGTGCAACATTGCTTCCGAGAAGCGAACAAAGTAGCGGATAGGCTTGTAAATCATGGAATCAACTGCAATACTCTTAATTGGTTTACCCTTCCTCAACAATTACCGATAGAAGTAAGGGGAGAATATAATATAGACAGACTTCAATTTCCCTCTTTTAGAAGAAGACATGTAAAAAATACTTTTCATCTGGACAGAAATACTGATAGGAGATACTCTTTTTATGTCCCCTGAATACCAAATTATCCTGATATAAGGATGGGATGATTTTATATATCCCCCTTGTACACTTATTTTTGAGAGCTTAATTTTGAAATCCTACGGTCTTGTATGGTTGGAGCCTGTTCCAATCCTGTAGGTGAAGGGTGATATACACCCCTTGGATGTACGTTAACTTCATCTAATATAATCCGAGAATTTGAGCAAAACAAAAAAAATATCTTGCCTAATTTGTATGGGATGAATTTCCTTTTAGGATTTAGCTTAATTTCTCATTTGTGTTATGTATAAATAATGTGTACACGAGGTGACGAGTGTGTACTTTGGATAATTATTTGAGTCTTTGTTCCATGCTAGAGATCATTTTGTAGGATCGTATTTCCTAAATAGGCCATGTTGGGCATTTCCTTATTGAGTTATCCTTGTGCATTGTGCTGGCAGATTGTGAATTTATATTTTGTTGACAGTTTTTGGCATGATATATTCTTATGATTTTGGCACACGTGGACTTGTTGGGTTGATTGTTGGGGTATTTGTACAAGGTTTTTGCTATGCTGCTATTATTATTATTATTATTATTATTATTATTTATATTGCACATGTGGCGTGACAAGGCGAGTTATATCAGGTTTGCAGATGTGGCGAGACAAGGTGAGATGATTTATTAATACGCGTGTGGCGGACAAGGCGGGCATTTACTTTAATATTGCGCGTGTGGTGAGATAAAGGTAGCTATGTGGGGATGATATGTGATGGCCTAGGGCACTTATTGATGATGTTTGTGTGGTAGTGAAAAATGGATATTCTTGTTTGTGCTTCTGACTTCTTTGTGTGAGTCATGGATTTATACGCGAATTATTGTGTAGTTTCTAACCTACCATTTTATGACTTGTTATTACTTGATGATTTGGTTGTCAAGATTGATTTACCTACGTGGAGTTTTTATCCCGTATTATGTCGAGTTATTGGAAGCGTAACTGATTGAAATAAAAAGAAAGTTGTTATCATGCGTTACTTTATTAATTTTCGATAAATTCCTCTTCAACATGTTACTGGTAGGGGCGTGCATTCGAATCGGTTTATCGATAAATCGAACCGATTATTTGTTATTGGTTTATCGATTTATCGAATTCGATTTCGAAATTTTCCTTATCGAGTTATCGATTTCGATTTCAATTTTGTCTTCTTCGATTATCGGTCTATCGATAAACCGATAAGATATACTAAAAAAATTTAAAAAAAATTTAAAATTTTTTTACCCTTATTCTATAATACATTTTCCTTTACCCTAAGTCCCTAATCTTATTATTTCCTCTATCACATTTAAGGAATGATCATATTTAAAGCTCAAGGGAATGAAGTTCAAATTAGTGGTATTTTTTTTTTATACTGTTGGAGTGTTGGTGGCATACATTTGATCCCTTACTTTAGTTTTGTTGCATGTGCTTGCTGATACAAATTTTTTGTTATAGACGGTGCTCATCTTATTTTAGCTTCTTTTTGTCCATATTAGTTAGGTGTATTTATAGCGATATACTTTCCGTGGAATCCCGCAAATTTTCTTATTGGTGTAATCGATAAGCCCTAAAAATCGATAAATCGAAATCGAAAAAATCGGAACCTTATTGAAACGATAACGATAAGCACATGTACAAATCGATAATCGATAAGCAATTATCGATAAGGGCCAAAATCGAATCGATAAATCGAATGCACACCCCTAGTTATTGGTAACTTACACGTGTATAATACATGGTGTGGCACGATGTCTTTACCGTGATGTATGGTATATGTTGTGGCACTAGGTATTTGCCATGAAGATATGATATATGTTATGGCACGAGCTCTTTACCGTGCAAGGGCGATTGACAATGTGGGCACGAAGTGCCATATGTGTACGATTTTATTGGGTGACTTGTTGTTGAAACTAAGCCTTATATGTATTAAATTGCTACCACTTGTTCGTATAAGATTTCAGTTATTGCTTCTTGTTACTCTTCATGTTGCTAGTCTTCAATATTTTTGCACAAGTTATTTGACTAGTGAGTGTCATGACTTAAACATCACTACTCCGCCGAGGTTAGTCTTGATATTTATTGGATATCGACTGTGATGTACGCATACTACGCTTATGCACATTCATTATGCAGATCCAGGTACTTCGGATCGCGATGGTCGATAGAGAGTGGAGTCGAGCTATTGAAGACTTCACGGTATAGCAGACCTCGGAGTCCCCATTCCATTTCTTTTTCTACTGTTTGTGTTATCCAAAATAGTGTTGTATTTTGAGATTTCTTTTATTCTCTTCGTAGAGCTTATGACTATTATCAGGTTTTGGGATTGTGATTGTTGTCTTACAATATTGGCTATGTTTTGGGCTATATGCTAAGTTTTATTTAATATTTAGTTATTATATTCTGTCTGATGTTGTGTGATAGACTTACCTACTCATAATGATTAGGTGTCATCACGATCCTTAAGGTGGGATTTTGGGTCATGATAATAGTGTGATAATAACGGATTCAATTGAACCCCTAACTTTTGACGCGAAGTAAAAATTTATTAAAATTGTAAAAATAGTAGATATAAACCCATAACTTTAAAAATATAACGTGTTAATGCTAATAAACTAAAAAGTAGAACCCAAAATATTCAAATTGTAGATCTGCCTTTTCTTCAATCAAAGACTTTTCTAACTCAATCGTATAATCTGTTTTCCCTAGTTATACTATAGACATTTATAGTAATTGATTTTAGCAATTCCACTGGATACTAAATTAAATGACGTTAGAGTTTTTTTAAATATAAGAGGGTATCTGGATCATAGTTTATACGCACGTCAACCATTGCTTCAAGTACTTACAAACTTCTACTATCATTAGTATTGGGTAACTCTAATTACCAAGATTTAGGTGGATAAGAATAAATGACTTAGCGTTTTTTGATCTAATCCTTGGTCTTCAGTGATATTACTTGCTTCATTAATCGTTAAGCTACATTCTTACATGGCCCGTAGGTTGTTTAATATGCACGAGTTAAATCGTTATGTCCCAAAATCTCACCTTAGGTAGTCGTGATGACACCTAATCTTTAAGACTAGATAAGCCTAATACACATTGAGAATTTAACAGAAATAACGACTAAATATTAAATTAAATTGATAAAATACATTAATAGAACCAAACGGTACAACGGTCAAATAATTTCCAAAACCGGTGGAACCGCGTCATAAACTCTGCTGAAATATACTAAGAATCTCTAATACAACATTGTTTGATAAGAAGATAAACAGTACTAAATGCAGTGACAAAAGACGACTCTGAGGCCTGCGAAAATCCATCAAGTATAGCTTGAAGTCTCCAGAATGTCTATGTCGACTCACCGGCGCCCGACACGAGCAGAAGTATCTAGATCTGTACAAAATGTGCTGAAGCGTAGCATGAGTATATCACAACAGTACCTAATAAGTATCAAGCTTAACATCGATAGAGTAATGATGCGGCCAGGTCATGACATCTACTAGATATAAAAACCTGAATAAAATATTAATATAATTCAATAACGGAAAGCTAAGAAATAATGACAACCAAGCATTGCAGTGATATAAGGCTAACAACATAAATTAAGGCAACTAATGGACAATAAGAGTAAACATATGATAAGAACAACAAGTGATCATGTACCAACCGTAAAATACAAGCAAACCGAATGAAGTAAAGATAATAACCGTTTAAATCACCAAGCCCTTTACAATATAGTAGTACAACAAGAATCACAGCCAACGTACCATACCTCGTATTCACATTTCACAAGCCACATCACAATCTTTCTTATATTGTAGCGTGAGCCTTGCATTTATTTTAAAAATATATTTTCCGATATAGCTACACGCACTTTAGCCCCCTTATCTGATCACCGCGTGACTTCAAGCCATCCCCTCGCTGGATCCTACATTATCTCGCTACTTGAGCATCAATATCAACCCTTATGCCGCCGCATGCACATCAATATTACATCAAAATAACAACCTCGCACCACACGTGCCCATATACCTTAATATTTTCAAAATCAACAATACCAATGTCATCACAACACATATCCCACGGTTCAACCACAATATGTACAAGAACCTCAATAATAATAAAATGAATGAGAAACAACTCAACAAGAAAAGATATCCCACTAATCAACAACTTCAACCATAATGTGTTAATAACTTTTCACAACTACATACTTCAATAACTCAACAATGAAGGTATTCCCATGAAATGGTAACTTCCAATTCAAGTACATAACATAAGCTTTACAACGAAAGAGATAGCATGAAATAGCAACTAAATGCATGAGAATGACTCAACAATGGAGAGAATAGAATGTAACAACAACTTCTAATAAATGCATACAAGAGTAACATTGGCAATGGAAACTAGAATATACAATAACAACTTTAATTAAGGCATGTAAGAATAAACTTGACAACGAAAGATAGAATAAAAAAATAATAACTTCAATTAATTTCTTATAAGTAACCTAAGAGTCTAAACCGACAAAATACTACATAAGAGAGTAACACATGGAATATATCAGTCACTAATAAGATCAACTCTAACCAATGACACATCCTTCCAAAATAGTTGTGTTGAGTAAACAAACCTAACCTGATATAGAATACACATCCTCGTTAGGCCTACCAATAGGCCCCTAAATCAACTTCGATCCTCCTGAAATAGGTAGGAAACCTTCGCAAAGATCAACTGTAATATATCCATAACACATACCATCAGTTGTCTAACTCTGGCCATATCTTCATAGTCCACAACCAAGGAATTGTCCACCTCTGAGACTCCTAGTCTTCAAATCACAAGAATATAAAAATTTCCAAATCCGACCCTGGATCGACCACTCAAATGATCGACACATATCTCATGCACAATAATCTCACAAGAAATACTTTTATAATCCTTTCATGTTACATAGCAAAATTAGAACATCAATAGTCGAGCAACTAAGTGATTACTGTAATACCAGTCAAATATCTACAAGTCAAAACGAGTGCACTTCTGAAATGTGCACGCTTCTAAGATGATCCCATATACTGCCAACATTCTTCTAAACTTTTGGAACCGTCCATATTGTCTAGAACTCATGACATTCCCTTTGAAATTGAACCATAATTTGTAGATGCACATCTCAATCCCGCATGATTCACTGCTTCTACAATATCATCATAAGAAAGCTCGAGAATCCCATTATCAACTCTGAGTCACAAGCAGGATACATACTCAATCAGCCAGAAACCTTCCACCTGATCTCATCTAGGAGAAAATCACAATGTGCAACAAAATCCCATGGTTGTATAGAATATCTATCTCTAACCGCAGTTGACACCATCGAGAACTCATCGAAACCATATGCACACAACCAAGCCATCAGAACCGAATCTCTCTGACTCAACCAAGTTACAGAGATCACCAAACCCAAGAGCATTGCTACAACACACCTACAAAGCCTCCCCACACAAAAAGAACTAAAGAACCAATTATTTTTATTACCTTGTTGATCCAAATCACTACCAAACTAACCTACTTCTTCGAACCCCTCTTGATTTGTCTTTAAGTTAACACTCCTCCTTGAAAGTACACTACAATCCTAAACCAAATCTCACAACAAGAGATCCCGGCATGAAACCACGTCGCCTGAAAGCACGTAAGCCATTGTATCCCCTCTTAAACATCCAAAAATACCACAACTGAGATACCAACCTTGAAGAGGCCCTCCATGAACCTGAAGCTTTTTCCTCAACCTCTCAAATACTGAAATGCAGAATCCATAATGATACAAAAATAACGTGAGTCCCGACACTATCCAATGCAAATATTAGATCTTAGCCTTTTATAAATCAAAAAATTCCTCAAATACCACATATGAATCTTGAACATATTTGAACCTTCTCGAGATCCATCCACCCTACTACAATCTCAAATGCACCGCCAAAACAAGTCGAATGACCTGTGCTCCATTAGCACCCAAATACCTAAAGAAGTACTCCACATCTCTAAGCAACCGAGTGAATCTTTACTCCATGCACACTACCTCCACCACGAATAATAAACCCAAATTACTACAAGATTTCCGTATATCAATAAAGTGAAATACATTATGCATCCCAAAATTTACTTACCCCATTCATCCTCAACATCAACCTCTACAAGTCATAATTGATCCTCAAACATGCTTGAGACCGAAACTAATACAACATATAACCATGCAATCAAATCATTGATAGAAGATTCCCTCGCTTGGCTCGAAGCCATGTGACATATTATCCGATAACCCATGATATCCATACTCCATAACTACCATGATCTCATACTGTAACTCAATTGAATCTTTCACAAACTCACGTTATAGAAATTATAAAATACCTTAAATCACCTGCTAAGTTCATATCCTTCCTCGTGATAGTCGTGCAAACTCCTTCAAGCGACTCAAACTCAAATGGCAGCACATACACACCCCGCTTATAGAAAGGAAACTCTTCAAATAAATGTCATAGGGATCAGACAACCTTATAACATCCCAAATAAGATAACTCACCCGCCTAACCTTAAACTGGCATCCCTCTATGACCCCAACATGGTTGTGACCACTATGCAATCACTAAATCCTCTCGAGTCTGAACTCGTCAACAACACGTAATATTCTAGTTCATTCTACAAATTAACAACATGAAGGATCCCTCAAAACATTTAAATCTCAAGACTATACAACACATCAACATAGAATCGAGTATCCACAGTTCTTTCACATCCCAAGCAAACTTTTCTCGTGAAATGTGAACTATGTAAGCACATACCTCAATCATATAACACACATCATATAGCTATCCAACCAATCACTGAGCCATCAATCCCACTCTAGACTGGCATATCACCAAAACACAGAAAACAATCTCGCACCTCATCCAGGAAAACACAAGCCGTCAATGCAAAACTAATACCGGGTACACAACATAACCCACGAGTGAGTAAAGGAATTCAAAGAGATACGCTTTAGGCAGAATTAATTTTGCATGATAAGGAAAGAAAGATGGGAAATTTTCTTACTTGCCTTGTAGCCTCTCGAAGAAAGGCATGGACATCATCATACCGATCCGCAAGAGTCTACTAACACGTGCTTATGACTCATAGAACTTATAAACCTAGTGCCCTAATATCAAATTGTAATGACCTAAGATCTACCTAGTCGTGATGGAACCTAAGCCAACCCGCTAGGTAAGCCAAATAACAGTGAATAAAATTCTAATGAAATTAATAAGAAATCTTCAAGTGAATTAACTAAATTTACACAACAACCCAAGGATTGGTAGTACAAGTCATAAGTCACCAAGACTTAGATTTAGAATGTTGGTATGAAATCATACAACATCTGTTTGGAATGTACATAAACAAAATCTGAATCTAAAACCACAAGGACAAGTGGTAGCTATATTTTGAACGCATGTACGTCCTCAATGCCAGCTCTTACCATACACAGCAACATCAACTCCAAGATCTGCACGTAAGGTGCAGACGTGTAGTATGAGTACAATCAACCCCATGTACTCAATAAGTAACAAACCTAACCTCAGGCTGAAAGTAGTGAGGAGCTCGTAAGATGGTCACAGTCCAATGCCAATAGCCAATAATAAATCATAATAATATAATGAAGACAGTAAAAGCAATAATTCAAAAGATACTATGCTCATATCGTTCACAGTTACAGGAAAGTAGATATGTTTTGCAAGTATAATAACCAAAGTCCAAATCTTACCACTAAACATGAGTTTATCAAAAGAACTGTGTTTTTCCAATTTTCGATCATCGGATAATAATTTTTAATTTACCAGTTAGAATGAGGAAAATACGTCTCTATGCCTATATATCAATACACATGTCAAATCCTCAAATGTCATGTTACCATCATGCATGCGGAAGATAAATCATCAAATATCATATTACCATCTTTCATGAGGAAGATAAATTTATATGCATGCATGTCACGTTAATGGTTTCACAGAGATATCATCAAGTACACTCATTCACAGCACACTCAAGGTGCCTGGCTCAAATACCCTATTTCATCACATAAACAATCACACAGCATTGTATCGGTGCCTGACATCAATTCCCCTCACCAAAGCACGGGTATATATCACTATAGTTGCGCCCACTGCTAGCATGTCAGACTCTAGAGGGGCGGATCTTGCCCAACCTCTAATCAAAATCAGATAGCCCAATCATGGGGCCTGGTGCATGCGTAGCCTCAAATTTAATGCCACTTAGCCCAATGTGGGGCATGGCATACACACCACATTGTCACGACCCAAATCCCAAATCCGATCGTGATGGCGCCTCTCATGAAGACAAGGCCAGCCAACAAAACAAACGCTTCCTTTTAACAGTTATTTAACATTTATAAAGCTAAAATGTGATTAGCATAATCAAAAGCACGGAAAACAATGATAACAACAGGGAACCGTCCCGTCACAGCCCGACATCGGGGTGTCACTAGTCATAAGCTACTACAGAGTTCACTAAAGTACTACAAGTCCAGAAATAGGAACAAAGTCTTAAAGTAACACGAACAACATAAAATAAGGGAGAAGATCTGGTGCCGCGGACGCTAGCGGTCACCTAGCTCAGCTATGATAACAAATCTTCAAACAACTCAAAACCCGCTACCGGGTGGTCAAGTACCTGCATCTGCACACGAGGTGCAGGGAGTAAAGTGAGTACTCCAACTCAGTGAGTAATAAAAGTAAATAATAGTTGAAAGCAAGAAATCACGTAAGGCATTCCATCATGCTATATAGAACAGTACAACCCTTTTTGAGAAAAACAGTAAAACCGTGAAATCCTTTGGAAAACATCTGGGCTCAGTTAAAACCTCTTTTGAAAATATTCCATTTCAATAGTTTAAGCAAATGCACGCGACACAAATAGTGCAGTCAGCACGTAAGT
>MU708036.1:70946-81475 GCA_026770625.1 Nicotiana glauca
CTCCAGAATTTCCCCAATTCCTTTAATTTTCCTCCATAAGCTCGTATATCCCCCAATTCCTTTAATTTTGTTTCTATTTCCCCCAATTCCTCTTTACCCCTATTCATTCTTATTGAAGGCTGCAGGTGAGGTAATGCTTTCTAACTTCAGATTCTTCTGTTTATCCCAATCTGTTTCTCCAGCTAGAAGAATCGAGATTTAAATTAGAAAAAGTTCATGAAAT
Organism: Nicotiana glauca; assembly: GCA_026770625.1. Classification (NCBI taxonomy): domain Eukaryota; kingdom Viridiplantae; phylum Streptophyta; class Magnoliopsida; order Solanales; family Solanaceae; genus Nicotiana; species Nicotiana glauca. The sequence goes on from MU708036.1 coordinate 71,170, forward strand.
ACATTTAGTAGCTTCAATAATCTCAGGTAATGTAGCGATTAGGGTTCATGTTTAGTACCAAAAGTTTTTTTCTCTTTATTAGGGTTCATGCATGTAGCGATTTTCCCAATTTTGTTCTAATTATTTTTCCTCAGTCCGATAATCTATGATTCATTCAGCAAATTAAATATATAACATCCAAAATAGTAATCTATTAATAGAAAAATATTAATGTTCTAATAGTTTCAGTTCTTCCTTTTTTGACTACATTTTTTGTTATTTTTCTGTTCAATTAGTTTGGTACTTCTTTAAATGTTTGCTGCTTTATTTGGTATTTTGATTGCATGCACTTAATTTTGATATTTTAATTTGTTGTTATTGCTAATATTAGCCTAAATATTATATATGGGCTTGATATGTAGCCGAGAGATCAAAAACTATTGGTGAAGCTATTGGGATCGACGTCGACAGTAAAACATTTGAGAGGTATCACTTGAAAGCAGTATTTAATCTTAGGGCATTTGAAATTTGAAATGTTGAAGTACTCTTAAATGTTCAGTATTTCTTATGTTGTCCAGTTTAATGGAGTTTTCTATAATAGGTTCTACTTTTTCAATTTCGTTAATGTGAAAACTTCGGTAGTGCTCTGTTTCTGGTAATTAGTTGTGTGTATATGTGCTGGAAAAATATCATGCCATAAATAGAACTTGATGCTTGATGCTTTGCAGAAGGATTTAGGATTGCAAAATATGAGATTTGTAAGTGAGGATTCAAATCTTATGCTTATTTCCTTGTATTTTTACTATTATATTTTTGCTGCTAAGTAAGTAGTTTTGTTGTGGAATGCATACAGTAGGAATTGAAGTGTCTGTGCCCGTGCTTGTATATAGTTTTAGTCTTATTGCCCTACGTGAATGAACTTAAATCCGTGCTGCTCTTCTTTTTCTGCAGAGTACTTTTTCTCTAAGTTATTTTTTGAAGAGTACTTATTAATTATGGTTTTATTATCCTGCAAAATTTACAATTGTTGGCTATGTTGTGGATATGAAATTGAACATTTTGTGAAATAGAGGATCAAGGAGGGCCAATCTGTTGATTGTAGTTTCAAAAGATTTTAATGATTAATGAAAATGATTCATGTTTTCGGGGACAGAACCACGTAATTTCTACAAAATAATTAGTGCAACAGGAGTTGGCCTTAGCTACTACATAATATGCATTTCAGTAACGCTTAGGTGACATATACTAATAAAGGAGGAGCATACTAATAAATTTGGAAGTATATAGTATTTGTTTATGTAATTGTGCAAGTATTATTTTTGTTGATTGCTTAATGTTAAGGTGCATATTTGAGTTACTTGTACAACGTTTGATGACAAATGCTGCCTACTGCTTTTCTTTTTTGTTCTGTTTCTAATACTGCAATTCAGGGAAGATCCTGATTTGTATTATTCGTTTCAGTTTCGTTAATGTAGAAACTTCGGTAGTGATCTGTTTTTGAAAATTAGTTGTGTGTATATGTGCTGGAAAAATGGAGTTTTAACATGAAAAAATGAATGAGGGTGTTGAGAAGAAAAAGGAGAAATGAGTTGAAGAAAATTAGTTGCTGGAAATTCATTTTTTCAGTGAAAATTCCACATTGGTTGCAATATGAGTTTGCATTCATAATTAATTAATGTAGAAGTGATGTGACTTTTCATGTTAATTAAGTTGGTAATGGCTTTTCAAATTAAGTGGATATATTCAGAGGTTATGTTTTTCACATATAAGCTTTTGAACTATCTTTTCAGTTTTAATATTGTGATGTTATCTTATGTCTTTCTTTCTAGCCATGCCAATTGATAAATCTTGGATTAGCAAACCACAAAACACACCTAAATATGCAGATGGTCTAAGACAATTTTTGGATTTTGCTTTTGAGCACGGGTCAGTTGATGGGCGCGTAATTAAGTGTCCATGTCCAAAATATGATTTTAACAAGTGGCAAAGAAGAGATGTAGTTGAAGAGCACCTGATTCTTAAACCTTTCCCAAAAAACTACAATTTTTGGTATTGGCATGGTGAAGAATCAAATGCAACCGTGCAACAGATTTCTCAGAGCACCCATATCATAGAAGATAATTTACAGCATCAAGATCCAATGGAAATTATGATTAATGATGCGTTTGGGTTCACTAGGAACAATGTCAATGAGTCTGGTGTGTCTTCTAATCATATAAATAGAGAAGAAATATTTGATGAAGGGCACGTTGGGGGACATAATGAAGATTATATAAAGTTTTATGAATTGGTCGAAGATGGCAATCAACCATTATACGAAGGGTGTACGAAGTATTCCAAATTGTCCTTTCTAATCAAAATGTATCATATAAAGTGTCTTTGTCGAATGACTGACAAGGCGATGAGTATGATATTAGAATTGTTAAAAGATATCGTTGATGCCAAGATTCCTGGTTCTTTTTATGAGGCCAAGAAAACCATCAACAAACTTGGTCTTAATTATACCAAGATACATGCTTGCCCAAATAATTGTATGTTATATTTTGGCGAAGATGAAGGATTGCAAGAATGCAAAAGATGCAAGTCATCTAGGTGGAAGGATAATAATAAGAAGAAGCCTGCAAAGAAATTGCGCTACTTTCCACTAAAGCCAAGGTTGCAAAGATTGTTCATGTGCTCTAAAACTGCCGAGTCTATGAGATGGCATTCTTTAGAGGGTAGCCAAGATGGATTGATGAGGCATCCCAGGGATTCTCAGGCTTGGAAAACTTTTGACTTGCTTCATCCTGAATTTGCTGCAGATCCTTGAAATGTACGGCTAGGCCTAGCTAGTGACGGTTTTAATCCTTTTGGAGTAATGGCAACTAACTATAGTATATGGCCAGTGGTACTTATTCCATACAACTGTTCTCCTTGGGAGTGCATGAAACAAACTTCATTCTTACTCTCAATGATCATTCCAGGGAAACAAATGCCGGGCAATGACATAGATGTGTATTTACAACCTCTCATCCAAGAGTTGAGGGAATTGTGGTACAATGGTGTGCAGACATTAGATTCTTCAAAGAATAAAATATTTAAAAAATGCGAGCAGCATTGATGTGGACAATTAGTGATTTTCCTGGGCTTGGTACATTATCTGGATGGAATACATACACTCAGTTTGCATGCCCCACGTGTAACTTTGATACAGACTCTTGTAGATTGAAACATAGTAGAAAGTGGTATTTTATGGGTCATCGTCGCTTTCTTGAAAGAGGTCATCGATTTAGATTGCAATGTGTTTGTTTTAACGGGAAAATCAAGCAACGGAAGCCACCAATTGCATTATCAGGGTCAGACATCTTGAAGCAAGTGGAGGGCATTAATGTTAATTTTGGAAAAGCACCTGTTTTGAATGATAAAGATAAAAGAGCTCGAAGACAAACCGTTAATGAAGATAGATCAAGACAGTGGAGAAAGAGGAGCATATGTTTTTATCTTCCTTACTGGGAAACGAACTTGTTACGTCATAATCTAGACCTTATGTACATTGAAAAAAATGTGTGTGAGAATGTGATATACACTTTACTCAATGATTCTGAAAAGTCAAAAGACAATATTAAATCTAGGAAGGATCTTAGAGAAATGGGTATAAGGAAGGAACTTCGGGAAGATGAGAACGGAAGCTATCCTCCATCTTTGTTTACTATTTTAAATACAAAGAAAGGTGGATTCAAGAAAGATATATTTTTACGGGCCTTAAAGAATGTCAAAATGCCTGATGGATATGCGAGCAACATTTCGAGATGTATCGACTTGAAACAACGGAAGCTCTTTAATATGAAGAGTCATGATTTTCACATTCTCATGCAGCACTTGTAACCAATTGCCATACAAAATATTTTACCTGACAAAGTAACTGCAGTGCTAATAGAGCTGAGTTTGTTCTTCCGACAACTCTGTGCCAAAAGCTTAAGTCCAATAGACCTTGATAGGATTCAATCTCGACATTTTCTCACTATGAATCACTTGGAAATATTATTCCCTCCAGCATTCTTTACCATCATTGTTCATTTAACTTGTCATCTAGCTGGTGAATTAAAACTTGGGGGACAACAACAGTGTCGATGGATGTATCCTGTGGAGAGGTAAGAGATTTTTTATTGCTTAATTGTAGTTTATTCTTTAAGACACAGATGTTAAATTGTAACTGTTAACTAACCATTGATCTTTTGTGTAGGTATTTGAGACATTTTAAGTCCTATGTGTGAAACATGTCACAACCAGAAGGTTCTATAGCTGAAGGATACCTAGCTAAAGAGGCTCTCACTTTCTGTTCTCAGTATTTTGAAGGGATTGAGACAAGAATTAATAGGCCTCATCGTGTTGATGATTATCCGGAGGATAGAGGCTCGATGAATTCATCTAGCATTTTTCCACCGGTTGGTAAAGGAATGGCAGCAGAAACATTTGAGTTGTCACCTTTAGTGAAACGTCAAGCACATCGATATGTGGTACTAAATTGTCCACAAGTTATGCCGTTCATTGAGTGAGTATTTAATGCAAATAAATAAAACTTATATTAAATATGTAGAATGATTAATATTTGTATCATCATTTCATGTAGTGAATTTAAAGATCATGTACGAAGGCACTGGAAGGGTCGAAAGCCTAGTAGTACGGAGATTGAGAAGATAGTTAATAAAGACTTCATTGATTGGTTTCCCCGAAAGGTTTGTTACAAATGTATTAGAATTTTACAAATTTAAAACTATGCCTAACATATTTTTTAATTCTTATTTCAGATTGTGAACCCAGACATTTCGAATACTGTATCAGATGACCTAAATTTTTTAGCAAATGGTCCAGCACCACATGCTAGAAGGTTTACATCATTTAATATCAACGGGTTCAAATTTCAGACTTTAGAGCGAGATAATGGATTGACAACTCAAAACAGTGGAGTATTTTTGACTTCATCCACATCTTGTATTGCTAGTGGTGCTGATAGAAACCTGAGGCAAGCGGATTTTCCATATTATGGAAAATTAAAAGACATCATTGAACTTAACTACTATGGTCGATTTCGGGTTACACTATTCAAGTATAAATGGGCTGACACAACTAAGGATAGGGGGTTTAGAACAGATGCATAGGTATTTTCTTCTGTTAATTTTTCACGATTGATTCATACTGGCGATCGTGAAGAGCATGATCCATACATTGAATCTTCACAAGCTCAAATGGTATATTATGTGGACGATGAGGTGAATAAAGGTTGGAGTATTGTTGTTCACTTGAAACCAAGAGACTTATATGATATGGGAGGAGAAGGAGATAATGAATTTCCTGAGAATGAGCATTTCCGGTGCAAGACTTAGATCAACACTTTGGGGATGTTAATGATCTCCTTTTGTGTAGGGAGGATGAAACTGATGAAATATTAAGTGATCACGATATTGAAAATGAGATTGGCGACGATGAACATATCTGAAGAGTCATTACTAGCCCTTTTCACATTTTAGAACGAAGCATCTTAATATATTTTCATTTCAAATTAGTTCAGATTATAGCTATGTCCTTTTTTGTTCTTGACTTGCTTTATGTTGTTGCATCTAGTTACTTTCTTTCGTTAATTAAGCTTAAGTTATTTATTTTTGTCTTGAAGTTTAAACTGTTTTGGTATCAAGGTTTTCTTGTTTTGCTTTATATACCTTTATGTATGTAGAGATGCCGAAGCAAAATAGGGTTAAAAATCAATTCAAATCAGTCAAAGAGAGATCTTCACTTGTTTCGAGGGAGTCATCACAGGATCAAGCTTCATCTTCAACATCTTATCGAGTCTCTTTACATTCTACACTTCCTACACAACCTACACAGCCTGTTATTGCAGTTGATGGGGTCTCTTCGCAACACGGTGTTCCATCATCATCTGATGGAGTCTCTTCGCAGCATGTTGTATCATCTTCATCATCTGATGGAGTATCTTCTCAGCCTGTCATTCCATCTTCATCATCTGGTGCAGTCTCTTCACGACAAAATTGGACGCAGTACTAGCAATGAAGAGCCTCATTGGTTTATCGATGTTATAGGTACATATAAATTTCAAGTGATTGAGTATTCTTTTTGTTTTCCTCGTTTAATATTTTAACTTGACTTTATTTTGTTGTAGATAAACATCAAGTAATAAAAATAATTAGATTGAAGGTTAAGGATGTCCATAACTTGGATAAAGGATTACGTATAATTGTAGAATTTGATGAATATGATGCAGCAATTGGGAAATAAGCTGGCCTAATTGCTGGAGTTTTAGGGCAGCTAGCAACAAATCCTATGTACTTTCCTATTGGCTTTGAGAAATGGCAATCCATGCCCAAATCTTTTCTCGATCGTGTTTTTAATGATATAATAGTGGTAATGCCATTTAAATTCTTTTGTTTAGTTTGTATCTTTTAGTTGTATATGTAAAACTGCAGTAAATTAACTTAATTTATATTTGTGAAGCCTCGTTTTTTTTACGATTGATCAACAAAAGGCAAAGGGATGGCTTAACAGTTCCATTAACAAAAAGTGGAGGGAGTACCGGCTAAAACTATGGAAGGAGGCTGACAATCCATTATTAAGTAAAGAAGATATCATCAAGAACGTTCCAAATGGCATACTGATGGACCAATGGGCATTGTTTGTTACTTATCGCATGAAAGAGGAGACAAAGGTACTTTCATTTGCTATCTGCTATTGCTACTTCTGCTTCTTCTTCTGTTTCTGTTGTTTTTTTTGCTACTACTTCTCCTGCTTCATCTGCTATTGTTGCCTTTTCTTCTTTTGCTGCTACTTCTTCTTCTTATTTTGTTTCCTCTGCTTCTTCTGCTATTGTTGCTTCTGCTACTGCTAATTTTACTTCTTCTTTTGCTTCTTTTTTTGCTTTTGCTTCTTCTGCTATTGTTGCTACTGCTATCTACTTCTTTTGCTGATCTTTTTTTTCTGCTACTGATTGTAATATAACACCAGCTAGTTTTTACCTATAAAATCAGAGAACCTGCTACTGTTTCTTTTTATTAAGCCTAATCCGAATAAAACTATCTTGTTTTACTATTTGTTCTGCTTCTGGTATGGTTGGGTAAAATTGGCTTCAGGATGTTGTTATCACAACAACATGGTCTGAACTATCCTTCAATGCACCTACAACTTAAGAATACAGTTTCAATTGACATTTATGCAGTATATTATAGAACTGTAACTTATGTTGGTCGTGGCAAAGCTGTGTACAAGGCGATAATCAGGGCGCCAAAGGGACTTTCTATAATAGTTGTGCCAAAGATTTTGTCTTTCAGTAAACAGAATGAGAAGAAGTCTTTTAGAGTTATATTGAAGGGAAAATTCATTAGACCTTGCACTCCTAGCTATCATTGCTGCTTTAAGGCCAGGATCTGATTTATCTTCAGTTGCATATACTGCTATGGCTCTCCCAATCAGGTCCGCAACTCCCAGCTTCTCTTTAGCACTAGAATAGAATGACTCACCTTTCTCGTCAACTTCCGATGTTCCCAGGTCACCAAGTGGCTGAAAAATGGAGAAACACATAAAAGAGTTCACCAACTGTTGGAGAAACACTCACCTTTCTTCTGTTATAGTTGCTTCTGCTATCTTCTTTTTCTTTTGCTTCTGCTACTGTATCTACTTCTGTTGCTTCTTCTATTTCTGCTTCTTCGTCTCTACTACTTCTCTTGCTTCTGCTTTTGCTTATTTTGGTCTTATATAATAGAATTTTACCTATTTAATTTGTAGGAGCGTTGCAAGAAGAATGCACAGATTCGAAAAAATCAACTTCCTCATACTTGTGGTGCTATGAGTTTTGCTAGAAGAAGGGCTGCAATGGTAGTTTAAGAACTTAACTTAGATAAGATATATGTTCTCACTTAATTACTAACATTATTCATTTTAAAAATTTCAGAAGGCGATGGGAAAAGCTTTTGATCGAGGCAAAATGTGGACTGAGACTCATAAAAGTAAAGATGGGAGTTATGTAACTGATGAGGCTAGGGGGATTGGGGTAGGGAACATTTTTGGTGCTTTCTGCTGTATAATTATATTTTACTACTTGAGGCATGCACCAAACCTAAGTGAAAAGCAGTAGCAAGAGAAAGATGGAAAAAGGAGGGATACGAGATGTAATCATAATAAAAGGCACTCCGGTGCATAAAATATTTTGTGTTTATATTGAGACTGTGGAAGAGCTGCATCCCAAGATATAATAACTGGAGGCAACTTACCCCATGCAAATATTTGTGCCTGATTTCATACTTAACTGTATGTGACTGGAAAATAACTTTGTTGTCGATCCAAAGTACTCTTCTTGCATTTTTTTTTTGTGCCCCGAAGTTTGAGTTGAAAAAATGAACCATGATACTATCTTTTAGTAGTTTGGACTAAAAATGTACTATAGGATATTAATTTGAGCGCTGGGACATAGTAATAATTTTAGCTTTGTATTGGAAAAATTTAACTTTTGAATACATCAAACATTGGCTATGCTTTAAACGATAGATCATGAACTTTTGTTCAGTTGGTCTTAAGTTTTTTCCGGATTGTAAGACCTGATACATCTTTATTTGACCTATTTTGTTAGAATTGACAAATATTTTGTCTTCTATCTAGTTAAATTGTTCAAAGCTTTTGTCAGAATGACAAATCAATTGTTCTTCATCAATTTACAGATTCTACTAATTCTTACACATCATTTGTTGCATCTCAAAACTGTAAAACTTTTTTGTTTAAAATTTGGTTGACGTTGAAGCTATTATGCTTCTGCCATTTCTTTTGTGGCAGAATTAGTGTAGTGATTATGCTACTGCCAGATGGCATTGTCATCTCTGCACTAGTAGTATTTGCTGTTCTTGGGATCTCTCTGCACTAGTAGTATTTGTTATTCTTAGGATCCCACTGGCAGTAAGTTACAGTGGCATAGCTAGTAAGAATAAGTTGTGCTTAAACTTATTTTATACTTGACTTAAGATTGTGTCTGAATTCTCCTGCCTATTTTAATGTACAATTCTTGTCATTTTCAAGTTCCAAGCACCTTCACATTGCTCAGTTTATGCTTTAATTTTTGTAGGAAAGAATTGAAGAAATTCGAAGTGAAAGAGCAGAAAGTCTTGATGAACCTTCACCAAATGATGCTCTTGGCATAGTATTCGGTCCCGAGCACCCCGGCCATGTTCGAGGTTTAGGCTTGGGTGTAGTTTCAACTGTAGCATTCAAACAGATATCTGCGAGATACCGTCGTGGTTATATGGGTTCATCTAGCAATACCGCTCCAACTCCGGCGTGGCAGCGAGAGATGACAAATATGAAATCAAAATTAGATGCACTAATTAGCTTATATGAAAGGAACATAGGGAAATATCCCTGAGGAGTTTGCTCACTTATTTTCCACTCCTCCACAGGTATAAGTTCTCTTGCTACAGTAAAATTATAGTTACTTGCTTTTTTTATGGTTCTTTTTTAACATAAAGTGGTTTCCAAAGAAAAATTGGTTTTCTTGGTAGGGGAAAGGGTTTTTAGATGGGAATTAGGAAGAGTTTTAAGGTACAGTTGAGTTGACTTGATTGTGTAGGAAAAGAACAGGGAAAAAAATATTCTGAGAGATATAATCTGTTGTACCTAGAATCTTTTATGCAATGCAAAGTTCATTTTACTTTCTGTAATTTCTCTTCAAGTTTCACTGTGCTTTTGCCTTCACTTTTCTCTCTTTTTCTTCGGGTTAGTATGAAGGAATATTAGTCTATGAGATTGCAAATAGACCTATGTTTATTCCGGAATTGGAATTTGTTTTTAATGAATTTAGTCACCATTTGTTTTATATTACATTTACTTAAATTTGAATTTGACAAGAACTTGGGTGAAGTGGTCTTGAAAAAGATGTTACCCATATTTTGTTAGACATTTTACTAGAAATAATTGGAAATCTAACTTTATAGAGAAAGCATGAATATCAATAGCTTGATGGGAATATTCTTGTCACTGATATATTACTAAGCTATTGTATAAGTCACTCGCAAAAATATTCACTGATGAGTTGAATTCCCATTTTGTGCCTATTCTTGTTCTTCCATCTCCTTTTCAATTGTTTGTTTCTTTTTCAGTTTTTGTTTAAGGATGCTGTTATTAATTTCTAAGTCTTTTCATTTCAAATCCCATTTCTAATAAATCTGAACAAGCAGGGAGGAAATTTATTGCAACTGTTCACACCTTTGTTGCTCTAAAATTGTAGTTACTTGCTTTTCTTATGGTTCTTTTTTAACATAAAGTGGTTTCCTAAGACGTGTAGTTACCTTTTTGGTGA
>MU708040.1:0-53435 GCA_026770625.1 Nicotiana glauca
ACCCCTGGAACTAAGCTGAAATTACCTCAAAACTATTCTGAATTTCCCACAGTGCCCTCACCCTCTTAGTCTTATTACTATTGCCCCATTTTCTTTACCCAGAATGCCCCTACTTCTTATGGTTTATTACTAAGGGCCCTTTTTAAGATTCCCAAAATACCCCTGCAATTTTAAATGTTTACTAAGTAACCGAGCACTTTTCCCCATCCTTTCATCCCATGAATTTTTTATTTGAATTTTATCATAAACTACCTGATTATTCAGAATTTAATCAAATTTAACTAATGAATTTATTAATAACTAAGGGAATAACAGCTATAACCAATTCGAATAACTAATATCAAAATATACTAACAAACATTCGAACTAATTAGTGCTGATTAATCTCAAACTAATTGAATCTAACATTTAATAGAATCGACTAATTTCAGAAAAGTGAAACAAACAAATAAAATCATTCTAAAAATCAAATTAATATCTAATTACTTATAAAATCAATAGGTTTTAACAAAAATAGAATTTTAAAAGTCAAGAAATGGAAAACAAGCAAAAACTCATACAAAAACTACATGCACGAAATAGAAAACCAAGGAACAAAGGTAATATATATATAAAAAAAAAAAAGAAACTTAGCTTTGGAATTTTTAAACGGACAGTCTCTTTTTTTTTTTGAGTTTTCTTTTAGTCGTGAAAGATTTCCAGAGTCCCTGAGAGGTCTTGACATCGATTTCTTGAATTTCTTGGTCACCGGCGAACCTTAGATCTTATTTCGAGCCGTTTCAGTGACTTTTAGGGCTCGAAACTTGTTACAATAGTGATGAGGGTGGTAAAGGGGTGGTTTGGTATGATTTTGGACTTGATTGGTCGAAGTGGTGTTCGCCGGAGTAGGGTTCCGGCGACACTTGAATGAATATTCAAAGGAAACTAGGGGGATTCGAGGGAAACAGGGTAGAGGGGTGGGATCAGTGGTTAACAGGGGTTTTGGGGTGTATTTTTGGGAAGGATTGGCATAAGTCTTGTCTCCCGCCGGTAGGGTTCCGGTGGGGTAGGTGAGAGGAAAAAGGGGCGGCTAGGGTTTGTGTAGAGACGGGTGCAAGGTGAAATGATCAATGGTGTAAGTATACACCAGTGTATTTATAAAACATCTAAGATTCTGAGCCGTTGGATTAAGTATATTAACGGCTCAGATCACTGGGCTTTGAAACGGTGTCGTCTCATTTAAGTGACGATTCCCTTCTACCCATTGGATCAATCAACTGAACGGCCAGGATTTAACGACTGAAACGCCGTCGTTTGGCTTATTAAATGGTTTGTGTAATCTAACTGTTTGATCAAGAATTTCAACGGCCCAGATCTATTAAGCTTAAACGGTGTCGTTTAGATTTAAATCCAGGCAGACCGGGTAACATATTTTGGGCCTGGGGTCAATTTGGACTGGTGTATTTGATTTTTGGGCTACTGATATTATCAGTCCAATTTTATGTATATTTATATTATTTATCTTGTATTTCTTTTTGTACTTTCTTTACTTTATATTTATTTTTTATCTTCTTTTTGTATTTATTTATTTCTTTTGTATTTCTTTCCTGTATTTTCTTTTCTTTTATTTTTCTGATTTTGCTAATTTTAAAAGTAATTAATTTCTATTTTTCTGGTATTTTTCAATTAAAAACATAAAATGCTATTTTGATTTTTCTTTAGTTTGTTCTAAAAATGTATTAATACCAAAATTGTAAAATTAAAATCCTAATGTCTATGCATATTTTGTATATCTTTCGTATTTTCTCATGCACAAATAACATGCAGACAATTAACACAAAATCCACAGAAATTGTAAAAATAAGAGAAAAGTATTTTGTTTGAATTTTATGGGAATAAACTCATATGTAGGGTAAAAATCACGTGCTCACAATCCCAAGGAATACTTTCTCCAACACATCAAGATACCTTTTTGATACCTTAAGAATTCAATTCCAAGAAAATATTTCAATTTTCCCAAATCCTTCATCTTGAATATTTCTTGTAACTCTTTTCTGAATTGTCTAATAATGTGTGAACTGTTGTTAGTGACTAGCAAGTCATCCACATATACTAGTACTATCACCAGTTCTATTCCTGTCTTTTTAGTAAAGATAGATTAATAATAGTGTCTTTGCACAAACTTCATATCTAGGAGTGCTTCAGTCAATTTGAAATTTCATTGCCTGGGTGCTTGCTTCAACCCATACATGGACTTTTGTAATTTTCATACTTTCTAATAAGCAAACCATCCACATATACTAGTGATATCACCAATTCTATTCCTGCCTTTTTAGTAAAAGAGAGTAATCATAATGGCTTTGCACAAACTTCATATCTAGGAGTGCTTCAGTCAGTTTAAGACTCCATTGTCTAGGTGCTTGCTTCAGCCCATACAAGGACTTGTGCAATTTGCACATTTTCTGATACTCCCCTTGGATTGAAAAGCCATATGGAATGTGCATGTGAACTTCCTCTACCAATCTACCCTGCAAGAATGCATTATGCACATCAATCTGGAATACATACCAACTAGAAGCAGTAGATAAGGCAACTACAGCTCTCACAGTAACCATTTTGGCTACTGGTGAGAATGTTTCTGTGTACTCTAGGCCTTCATGTTGGTTGTAGACTTTGATTACTAATCTAGCCTTGTATCTTTCCACCTCATCATTAGATTTATACTTGACTTTGAAAACCCATTTACACCCAATAGGAACTTTTTCTGGTGGAAGGTCTATTACAGACATGTGTTGTTTTCTTCAAAAGCTGAGATCTCATCTTGCATAGCTTCCATCCACTTAGGATCAACACTAGCTTTACCAAAAGAATTCGGTTCAGCAATAGCAGAATAAGCAGCTAAAAAGGTTTGATAAGAATGAGAGAGTTGATCATAGGCCACATATTGTAAGGTTGGGTATGAACAAGTTGCCTTATGAGGTTGAACCACATAATCAGTGAGCCACACAAGAGGTTTAGAAGGTCTTGAGGATCTCGTAAGTGTTTTAGGGGGGAGTTGAATGATCAGTGGGAATCTCTGTAGGCACAGATGCTGAGGGATCATCACTGACAGAATTAGAAGGAGGTGACTGAGTGATAGGAGAAATGGTACGAGAAGATAATTGTTGAGCAATCTTATAGGTAGGAAAGGAGTCTGTGAACTCAAGAAGAGAAAATAGATAAGGAACACCTGACCTCATATTCTTAAAAGGAAAGCTATCTTCCTTGAATACAACATCTCTGCTCACAAATAAGCTTTTTGAGTGAAGGTCATATAATACATAGCCTTTTGAAAATTGCTCGGACTACTCTAGGAATAAACTTGTCTACCTTCTAGACTTTAGTGGCATAACATAAGCTCCCAAATACTCTAAGGTGCTGAATAGATGGAACCTTCTGATACAATGCCTCAAAGGGTGTCTTTCCCTGAAGAAGAGAAGTAGGTAGCTTGTTCATTAGGTATACTGCAGTGGACACACATTCTCCCCTAGAAATGCAAAGGTATATAGGCTTGAAATCTCAGTGCTCTAGCCATATCTAGAATTTATCAGTGCCTTCTCTCAACAACTCCATTCTGTGGAGGAGTATACACACATGAACTTTGATGAAGAATTCCAAGATTTTGCAATAAGGAGGTCACTTGATCATTCATAAATTCAGTGCCATTATCTATTCTAAGACATTTAAAAGAGGTCCTAAACTGATTTGTAACCATTTCCAGGAAATTTTTCAATGCCACAATAGTATCAGCTTTAATGGTTAGAAGAAAGATCCAAATGTAAAAGTGAGTAATCATCAACTAGGGTTAAGAAATATCTTTTGTTGCCATGGGTAGAGATCCTTTAAGGACCCTAAACATCTGCATGCACAAAATCAAACACAGAAGTAGAGCATGAAGAGCTAAGATGAAAAGGAAGTCTGGACTGCTTTGCAATATATGGTAAATACAGTACAATGATCACCATTCAGATGCACATCACTTAAGCTATGTATTTTCTATACTACCTTTAGAGGAGCATGTCCTATTCTTTTATGCCACAGATTAAACTTATTGTAAGATTGTGTGCTGCTTTCAATAGTCTTACTGACACACTTATTTGTACTAATAACAGTGGCACAGTTGGTAGTAAATGTTGCTAAAAAAATTGCTTGTCTTCAGCCTTGAGAATGCAGAGGCCAAGTTCTTCTTTGCCAATCCCCAGGACCTTCCCACTGAAGAGTTCCTGAAAGACACAGAAATTAGGGAGGAATGCTACCATACACTTTAGTTCTTTTGTGATATTAGAGACTGGGAGTAGATTATACTTGAATTGTGGAATATACAATATGTTCTGAACCTTCTTATCTCTAGAAAAGGAACATATCTCAATGTGTGTAATAACAACCTTCTCACCAGTATGGAGATATACTTTATTTTTATCTGTTTTTGATATTCCTTATATGAATCCTATAGATTTAAACTATGCACCACATGATTAGAAGCTCCCGTCTATTATCCACTTATGATTTACCAGGGAGGACATAAAGGCACATATGGTACCTGTTGTTCATGTAGTTGCTAGATTAGCTACAGGTACAACATCCTTGCCTTTGTTCAACATATGCAATATCTGCTGTTACTTTTCTGGAGTAAAGAACTGAGCTGGAGAACTGAGAGTAGAGCTTCTCAAGGCATTGTTTTGAGCTTTTGAAGGTTGACTGTCATAATTGCTTACATTCTTGGACTGAGCAGTGAAGTTTCCTCCTCTCTTATTGGTTTTGAAGTTAGTTGGATATCCATATATTTTGAAGCAATTTTCCCTGTTATATCCTTTGCACCTGCAATACTCATAATAAATTGGAGACTTGTTGAATGAGTTTTTAGGTTTGTAAACTCTAGTGTATCCAGTTTTAGTATAACCTCCATTGTTGTTGTAGTGCCTATTACTCATCATAGCTGCAACCTCATTGACATCATTAGAACTATACACACTCTTTCTGTTGATATTTTGGCTTTCAACATTAATAATCATAGCATAAGCTTGATTCAGGTTAGGTAGAGGCCTACTCATCAACACCCGATTCTTAGCATTCTCATATGATTCATTAAGTCCAGTGAAAAATTGATAGAGCTTTTGAAGCTGATAGTGCTCAACATGTTTCTTAGATTCAGGACAACCACAAGCAGGAGGAGGAGTCAATGTTTCATACTCATCCCATAGTTCTCTTAGTCGAGAAAAGTAAACAGATACAGAGGATACTCTTTGTGTTAATGTAGCTATTTCTTTATGCATGTTGGGTGCCCTAGAAGCATTAACTTTGTCAAATCTCTCCCTAGGATCTTCCCAAACAGTATAGGCATCTGATGCATAAATTACAGTACTAAGCAGATTACGAGACACAATATTCATAATCCACGCAATCATAGTTCATGTAGGCTAACATCTTAGTTGCTCTTTTGCAGGCACCTAAAAGAAATCCTAACTTATTTTTGCCATGCAATATGATTTTTAATGACCTACTCCATATCGAGTAATTTTCAGATCATTGCAATTGAATAGAAATAAGGATCGAACCTTGCGTATCAGATAGGTAAATGTACACAGGATGATGATGATGATCCACATGATCTACTGATTGAGCTGCATTCATCATTGTGAGTGAGGATCAGTGACATCTTCATGAACTAACATGGTTATGAATTGAGGAACTTCGAGAGTTTTGAATCGAAGAACAAAAATGAATCTATAAGCACATGCACGTATCGATTTCCTCCAATATCAATTCAATCTAGCAAATCACACATAATTTCAAACCCTAGCCTCGAGTAGGTGAAACTAGGACGAAGATCAAAATAGCCAGTTACATAAAGCAAGAGATTGAGATTGAGATTAAGGAATTCCCTCACACCTAGCTATCATCACTCGATTAACCACACTCCAATACCATGTTAAGAGAGCTCTAGCAATGGCAGTATACATAGGAGTTAGGGACAAGATAGAGGTGTAGAGAAGAACATTACTCCATTTCTGGATATTGAAATGTACAGTCTACCTATTTACAGACACTACTACTACTTATATTATTTAACTGCTAATTACTTGTATTAGTCAACTAATTAGTTATAACTAATAACTAACTAACTCAACACTTTAAATATGTGGGACCCACATTCCAAAAAAAGATGCACTTTTATAAAACTACTTTTAGAGAACGCGCGTTGCGCATGATAATGAGTATTCAATTGTGAAAATCAGATAAATAATTTTAAACAGTGTGTTTGAAATATAAATAAATTAAAAAATATAAGCTCATAAAAGTAATAAACTTAAAGTCTAAAAATAAATAATAACAATAGTTTCAGATAGACGTAGTTCAAAACTGAAAACCTCTGAAATTAGAAATTTTTTATTTATTAAATAAATCAAAATAGAAATATTATACTTCAATCGACTTCTCAATATAAAAGTCAAATTATATAATTTTTGTCTTAATATATAGTCTGTTAATTTTTAAATATAAATTTAAAATTTTCATAATTAAAAGTATTTAGTAGAAGTAATAAGTCTTAGTAAAATATAATTATCATATGGGTCACAACAACAATATATCTAGTATTATCTCACTCTATGGGTCTTTGAGAGGGTAGTGTATACGCAGACATTACCCTACTATTAACATGGGTTAATACGAAATAAGTAATCATTATCAAATTTTAAGTTTTTCCTTCTACATTCATGAAATAGGAACTTATTTCTAGATAATTAAAAAAGCAATTTAAATTTTATTAGACATGTATTATATTAAATTAATAAGGGAAAAATCAATTAACGAAATACAAATAAGAACTTTTTTTTGCTTTTGTCAAATTATTGAAGATTGATATACCACGTGAGAATACATAAGTTCTAAGATTATTCTTTAATAAATATGTATTTAATAAATAAAATTAGTTAATTAAGGTTCAAATATTAGAAAGGGATAATACTACAATCTTCCCAAAAACTATATCTGAAGTTACTACGACACAACTTAGTTTTGCGGATTCCTATTACCCGTAAACTTCTTTAAAGTGGAATAAATATCATCTAAGTGCTGACGTGGCATAGAGAACCAAATATTTGGCAAGCGGTGAAATACACGCGCTGCCACAAGTAATTTTATATTTTTTTTAAAATCGATTTCATTTTCTTCCTTTTTTTTTTTTGTTTTTAGAAAAATGAATAGGACTATTATTTTTGTATGAACTTGAAAAATTATTAAAGGTGTTGAGCATATACAAATTTGGGTAGATTTATGGGATTGAAAGAGATTTGGTTCATGAATTTGGGAAGAAGAGAGTGAGAGGATGCAGTGGTGGGAATTGGGGGTGTTTGGAGGTTGGCCGCCGCTGGTGGGCAGTTTCCAGCTGCGAGCAAGGCGACAGTAGCCGGAGATGGCGGGGAGAAAAGGGAGAGTGAAGAGAGAGGAAGAAGAGAAGAACTAAAGGGGAAAAAGGAGGAATTCTTTTTTGAGATATGAGGCTTTAAATACATAAGCAGTGAAATAAATTTGGACCACTGAATCAAGAGAGATCTTATGGCTGAGATTCGGTCTCTGGGACAATAAATGAACAACGTAGTTTCACTATAAAACTACGTCGTTTAAAGACTCCACTGGGCTGGACTCATGTTGGGCCGAGTCCAAGTTCTTGTGTGCTCCAATTTTTGGGGCCAATTTTGGCCGAACTCAGCTAACAACACAACTTAGCCCACATTCTTTTTATCTTTTAATTAACTATAAACAACTCCTAAATCCTACACAAAACACAGATAATAAGCATAAAAAGAAAGAACAAGAAAGTGCAAAATTAGGCATTTACATATTCCCTTCTTCGCTCGAGAACATGAAGAGCAAAGATAGTGATCGTGTAATCCGCAAGTGAGGGGCTGGGAATAATGAATCATATTATTAGGACTATGGCTATAAGCCATGTCTGATCCATTGGGAGGTGTGTTTGGAGATCTTGCTTGAGCATTCAATCTTGGAGGATTGACAAGAAAGGTTTTCTCACTAGTAACTATAGGAGATTGAGGTGGCACCATCAGAGGAGAGAGGGGGAAGGGGGAGGGGGCTGGGTTGTGCATGTGAGTGTAGTGGGATCGATTTAGGTCCTTGAAGTAGATTGGCTTACTAACGAGAGGGATTGGGATTTAAGTGTATCTCTTTGAGAGAATGGGATATTTTTATTTTATGTAAGAATACCCAATTTGGGGGGCACAGATAGAAGTCCACCTAAGGTATCTTCTTCCCCATTGTTGGTTTCAAATTTGTGAGTCTGGGTGTCAAGTATTATGCCCAAAGAGGCATATTTTTTTGGTGTATTAGGTAGGTGCCTTTTATGACTAGAAAGTTTGATGTGTGGTGGGTCACGTGGGCTACTCGTGCGTAATTAGTTTTTGGGCTAATTTATTTCTGGGCCGCAAAAGCCCTTGGGGAGCTATCTAGCTCTTTTAGGTTAAGAGATCGCCCTATTTGGGCCAACTGGATCCCTAGTTCATTTTTAATGCGGCCCATATTTGTGGAGCCCATGGTAGGCATGTGGTTCAGGGCAAGGAACGTACTTGATGTCGGATTGAATCACTTTATCTGCGTTTGATTAGCCGCCGCCGTTATTCCCTTCTGCTCCCATTGTAGATGCTTGTTTTTCCTAAAAGGGACAATTTTTCATTGACCATCTCTGTTCTACACTATTTTTTCTCC
The DNA here is from genome assembly GCA_026770625.1 of Nicotiana glauca. NCBI lineage: Eukaryota > Viridiplantae > Streptophyta > Magnoliopsida > Solanales > Solanaceae > Nicotiana > Nicotiana glauca. The sequence continues at coordinate 8,740 of MU708040.1, forward strand.
AGTGGGGGGGGGATATTTATGTAGGGATCTGGTTGTGGGTTTTGATTTTGGGGTTTATTAGTGAAGGAACAAAACCTAATTGTATGCCCAATCCTCTCACAGGCCTTGCAAAGAATCCCCTCCCCCTCATACATTGTAGGTCGGGTGTGGGTACCTATGTTTACTACAGAGGTAACTGGAATCTCCAATGGTACTTAAATATAGATCCTTGCGTATCTTCCCGTTATGGTGGAGGAGTTACATGTGTCGATCTTTAAGAGTTTCTTGATTTATTGCCCTTTTGTTCAAGAATGGCCTTATCGTAGAATTCCATCAGCAACTGTGTCGCCTAATCCACACAGGTGTTATGACTAACATATATTCTACTGGGATGAAATTTGGTTCCCATCAGCGAACCGATAAGAAATGTCCCGCTACAAACCATGGGCCCTCTTGATGGCACAATCAGACGATGATGACAATGATGAGGTAAACTTCAGGGATGTTTAGATAAATCTAAAATCCTACTCCCCTAATAAACTCCTGTCATTACCAAGTGTATTAATTCATTCCTATCAGAGTCTTGTAGAGGATAAATATGCCTTGACCTTAGAACTAGGAGAAGCTGAACAAACTAGAGATGATTTGTAGTATGTGTAGTTGATCTGAAGGAAACCATAAGCAATTTGAAGAATGAAAAAATGGTTCTTACTGGAAAAAATTGCTAGTGGAGAACGTGAAAGAGACGATTTGGTGGTTGTAGCCATTGACTTAAAAGAAACCATTGAGAATTTAAGTAAAGACAAGGATACTTTAGTAGAGAGAGTGAATACTATTGAGGAGGAGAGAGATGATCTCTTAATAGTGATTGCAGATTTGAGGGAAATTATAAAGGAACTAGGAACTGAGTGTAGGCTTGGAAATTCTGAAAAAGGAAAAGAGGTAACTAGTGAGGCAGGCATTAAGCTTGAAAATGAGTTGAAAGCTGTGAAAACTAGTTTGCGTGTTGAACTTGAGAAAAATAGGCAGCTCCAAGCAAAACTGGAAAGAGTAAAAAATGATCTTGAGAAGTTCCTTAAATGGACCTGATCCTCAGAAGCTATTACTGCCGTGTATGTTAATAATAGTGAAAACAGGTAGGGAATAGGACTTCAAGGGGAGAGAACTCCTTACAACCCCCATAGCAAGTATATTACTGTACCAGATAATTGGTTGTGTACCCACTATGGGAACAATGGGCATTACAAAGAAATTTCCAAGCCAGGGTCTAGTTTCTTCAGAAAAACAAAGTGCTTGCTAAAAAAGTAACTACTAAAAAGGGACCAGGTGCCACCCATATAAAACGCATGTTACCTGCATGGACTAAAAAAGCTCTTATTCATCCTCTTGCCTACTACAAGGGATCCAAACTTGCTTGGATTCTTAAAACTAACTCTTGATTTCCTTGTGCAGGGAATAGTGAAAGGAATCAGTCAATAATGGTTCATGGATAGTGGATGTTCAAAGTACATGACAGGGAACACCATGGATTTTCTTTCACTAAAAGCCCTGCAAGGAGGGAGTGTATCATTTGGTAATGGGAAAAAGGACTACATTCTTGGAGTTGGAAAAATTGGGAAATCACTTACTCACTTAATTGAGAATGTGTACTACATCAATGGCCTCAAGTACTGTCTATTGAGTGTTTGTCAAATATGTGATAAAGGAAACAATGTGGAGTTCTTGTCAAAAATATGCACAGTTACTAATCTAGTAACGTGTGAAGTGGTACTGGTGGCCAAAAGAAATAAGAACATCTACGTTGCTGATTTTGAATCCCTACAAAGTGGTGATCTGAGTTGCTTGAAAGCTATTGATGATGATTTTCAATTGTGGCACAGAAGACTGACGCATGCAAGCTTTTCTCTACTGAATAAGCTAGTTCAGAAGGACCTGGTTCGTGGTCTGCCCAAATCAAAGTTCATGGAGCACAAAGTTTGTGATGCTTGTGCCAGAGGGAAGCATGTGAAATATTCAATTAAGCCAAAGAAGGTTGTTAGTGTGTGAAATCTTCATTTAAGTCAAAGAAGGCTATTGGCACCTCAAACCTACTTGATCTCCTTCACATGGATGTATGTGGGCCTATGAGAGTGTAAAGTAGAGGAGGAAAAAGATACATTTTTGTGATAGTGGATGACTATTCGAGATTTATTTGGACCTTGTTCCTCAGAACAAAAGATGAAACTTTTGAAGTTTTTGTAGCATATGTGAATAAAATTCAAGTGAAGATGGATTCAAAAGTACCATGCATAAGATCAGATCATGAGACAGAATTTGACAATGCCAACTTTGATGATTTTTGCAACGAGAATGGCATTACCATAACTTCTCCGCCCCCAGAACTCTACAGCAAAATGGAGTTGTGGAAAGGAAGAATAGAACTCTTGAATAAATGGCAAGGACAATGCTGATCGATAGTGGGATAGCGAAGAACTTCTGGGGTGAAGCTATTAACACTTCCTACTACTTAGTGAACAGGTGCATGATCAGGTCTCTCTTGAACAAAACTCCATATGAGTTGCTGAATGGAAGGACTACCAAGCCGACTCACTTAAGAACATTTGGGTGCAAATGCTATGTTCTCAACAATGTAAAGGATCAGCTTGGAAAATTCGATGCCAAAAGTGATGAAGGAATCTTCTTGGGATGTTCCTCTCAAATTAAATCCTACAACGTCTACAATAAGAGAACTCTGTGTGCATAAGAAGGGGGACATGTAACCTTTGACGAGTCCTATCCTTCTTGTGAGATAATTAACAAGGGTGATCAAGATGAAGAGCCTTTGTCAGTTCCAGGTGAAGTCATAGATATGGCAAACGGAAAGGCAGACATGATGAGTCAGGTAAATAAACCAAGTAAAGATAATGTAGTTTCTATAGCTGGAGAGGACTAGGTGCCACAATCACAACAATTGAAGCTGAAGAAAGAGTGGTTGATGCAGTTTAAGGTACTCCACAGATTGCTGAGAGAAAATGCAAGAAAACCAGTCTGACTTACCCAGCTCATCTACGAATGAGATTCAAGTGCCCAATTGGAAACACAAAATATCCCATCCTCTTAATAACATAATCACCCATCTAGATTCAGGAGTACAAACTAGATCAAAAGATAGAAATTCACTTGCCTTCTCAGCCTTTCTTTCCCAAATAGAACCTAAAAACATCAAGGAAGCCCTAAAGTATATAGACTGGATCACTGCCATGCAAGATGAGTTGCATCAGTTTGAAAGAAACAATGTATGGCACCTGGTACCTATACCCTTAGATAGAACAATCATAGGAACCAGATGGGTATTCGGTAATAAGCTTGATGAACATGGAAACACTACAAGGGACAAGGCTAGGCCAGTGGTTCAAGGTTACAATCAGGAGGAAGGAATTGATTAAGATGAGACCTATGCTCCGGTTGCTCGGATGGAAGCTATCAAAATCCTCATTGCATTTTCATCACATGTAGAATTCACTCTGTTCCAAATGGATGTCGAAAGTGCATTTCTGAATGGATTCCTTAAGGAAGAAGTCTATGTAAAGAAACCTCCAGGTTTTGAATGTCATGAACATCCTGAATATGTGTTTAAATTGGACAAGGCATTATATGGGTTGAAGCAGGCTCCTCGAGCTTGGTATGAAAGATTGTCAAAGTTTCTCTTAGAAAATTGTTTCACATGAGGAAGAATTGAAAACACTTTATTTTTAAAGAAACGTGGGAGGAACCTGCTCGTCATTCAGTTATATGTTGATGATATCATTTTTGGGGCAACAACTGATTCACCGTGTGAAGAATTTGCAACACTCATAAGTAGTGAGTTTGGGACGAGCATGCGGGGTGAGTTGAACTTCTTCTTGGGTTCTCAAGTGAAGCAGTCCACAAAGGGTACATTTATCTGCCAGCAGAAATACATCAAGCAACTTCTGAAGAGATTTGATATGGAAGACTCAAAAGTAATTGATACTCCCATTTCCACTGCTACTCGACTAGACATGGATGAATCTGTCTCTCATGTAAATCAAACCATGTATAGAGGCATTATTGAGTCTTTTCTCTATCTCACTACCAGAAGACCTGATATTGTTTTTAGTGTGGGGCTATGTGCAAGGTTTCAGTCAAGAATCTCATCTGAAGGCTGCCAAAAGAATTTTGAGATATATTAAGGGAACACAGGACCCAGTCCTATACTACCCTTCAAGAGACAATTTTAATCTTGTTGGGTATGCTGATGCAAATTATGCAGGTTATCTTGTAGACAGGAAAATTACTTCTTGAACGGCTCACTTCCTAGGATCATGTATCATCTCATGGGGAACAAGGAAGCCAAACTCAGTAGATCTCTCAATAGTTGAAGCAGAACATGTTGTTGCAGCTTCCTGCTGTGCTCAGCTCTTATGGATCAAACATCAATTGTAAGATTTTGGTGTGTACACTGACTGTGTGCCTCTCCTATGTGACAACACCAGTGCACTCAACATGTCCAAGAACCTGGTTCAACAAAAAAAAAACTAATCACATTGATGTGAGACATCATTTTCTGAGAGACAATGTGGAGAAATGGCTTATCTGCATGAAGTTTTGCAGTACAGAAGACCAAATTGCATATATCTTCACCAAAGCACTGAGCAGAGAACATTTTGAGAGAAATAGGCTGGAGTTGGGACTAATAAATCCGAATTAATAACCTGATTCCCATAAGTTGGTTATGAAAGTCACTTTCAGGTAACATTAGCTAGAGTGTTTCCGGCCAGGTTTAACTCTCTTCAATACCGTTGTAGGTAGACATGCATGATGATTATAGAATCTGTAGATGCACTTCATGGATGGTAAAAGAGGATTGAAAACTTTCAAAGACAGGTCTAGAACCCGGTTATTGTACCACAGGTTAATTGTCTTGTACCTTCTCATACATATCTTAAAAAGATGCAAGAAATGATTGCCATGTCACCTACCTTTTCAGACCCTGTATGTCACGTCTTTTCATTTCAAATCCTTTCATCTCCCTATGAAACGTTGCAGCTCCCCACACATCTACCGCCGTTTCTGAACCGGTTCCTTTCTCTTTCCCTCAAAATTATCTCTTCTCCCATTAAAACCATCTCTTCTTCTTGAACGACCACATCTCTCTTTTCAGTCCTTCTCCAAAATACTCTACTTCATCCTTGCCATGACTGAGAATAATTAATGATTCCCTCCTTAGTTGAGAAAACCCCAGAGAAAACCCTTGGTTCATCCGTCTCTGAAAAGCCGTCTCTCATCATCCTTGTCTCAACCACCATTGGTAAAGACACTTCCAACCCAGATTCTCGGAATCCCTCTAGTTTGACTCTTTCAGACCTTTCTCCCCTTCAAAATGTTGAGAACTAAAAAAACCCAACCTTGGATAATCCTTCGTTCCTATCACTTGAGATTCTCAATGACCAAAGCAAGGGTGGAGAACATGGTAAGATTCTGCAGTCCGTTGAAGCCTTAAAGGTGAGTATTGATTAGTCTACAGTTCTTTCTACTTCTAAGTCTATGGTAACCATGGAGTCTCTAGAGAAAGAGGCTGTCAAAAATGTAATGGTCATATCTGCTAATGGAATAGTGTATGAGGTAATCTCTGGTGTTCTTGAGTCTCAAAGGAATGAGACACAAGGATCAATGGAAGAAGGAGCTGTGGTGCTTTTTGAAAACTCAGCACTGGCAGTAACTACTGGGATTGCTTGTGAAGGACCTAATCCCTCTCAAGAGGAAAAAGATCAAGGATCCTCTTCCCATGTCAGTTTTGGCCCTGCTCCATCTCCATACTTTGTTGTTGAACCCTTGGAAATCTTGGTTCCTGAGATGAGGTCTAGTGATGAAGAAGATCAAGATAATATTCCTCTAAATGCTTTTATTGTCAAGAGAATGGCAGTAGCCACTCCTGAATCCTCTGCTAAGTGACCTACTACTAGGTTACAAGCAAAAGAGGCTTATAAGTCTGCACTACAAAAGAGCAAAAGGAGCAGTAAGAAGAAAAAGAAGAGGTTGGTGAAAAATGGAGAAGTAGTATGTGACAAGGACATTCCTGTGGTAGAGGTTGATGAGGAGGCAACAGAGGAACCCGGTTCCTTGGTTAAAGGGTCCCAAAAGATGAAGCAATCCGCTTCAATGGAAGATATTACTTACCCCAGTTCAAAATCAGCAAAAAGTGGTGGAAAGTTGAAATATGTTGTGAGTGAACAATTATTTACTGATGAGGATGTGTTGGACAAGTCTAGTGGAAAAGGCAAATCGAGTTGAAGTCTGGAAAGAGAAAGTTGGAAATTGTAAGGGAACCTGATTCTGCCAATAGAGTGAAGGGTGAGAGTATGTCTGCTACAGAACGATTGAGGCACCAAAAGGTCTTGTGGGGTTGCACTTTTGACCCAGTAATTTCTAAAATGGCTGGCATGAGACAAGTAATTGAGATGGTTGAGTTTCAGTGGTGGGGCATCTGTTCCAAGTGGATGTGCCCAAGTTCTATGAGAATGAGGTCCAAAGCTTCTATGCCGACCTTTTTCCTATTGACATTGACCATATTTGCGCCTTAGTAAAGGGAGTGGACATTGTGTTGGATGTGGCCTTGCTTGCGGACATTCCCTGCTACTAGTTAGTCTTCTGTGAAGAATGTCTGTGGGTCCAATTTCAGAAATGCTATTGTGAAGGAAGGTGCCGCCCAGCAGGGGGAGAAGGTCCATAAGAAAGCCTTGGTTCCCGTTTATCAGTTATTGTTCGAGCTGGTGAACAAGGTTCTTCTACCCCGTGCTGAGAGAAGGTCAATTACCTCTAAATCTGACCTATATCAGATGGAAGAACTGGATGGATTTAAAGCTGTAAACTTGTCTGCTATCATGATTGAGCATATGCAGCATGTGGCGACTTTCAAGGATGGCAACCATGGTCTTCCATATGGGTTTCTTCTTACGCCAGTCTTTAAGTTCTTCAAAGTGCTATTGGGACAGTTCAAAGCAGGGAACAAGAAGCAGACCTTCTCTCAAACAACTTTGGAGGAATGTGAGTATATCGAGAAGAATGGAGGAATTGGCAGCACTTCGTCAATCTCTCAGCTCATCAATGCTCGAAACAGTGCAACTGGGGAGATTTAAAGGTTGAAGGCAAGGAATACTATAATGGAAGGTCAGTAGGCCCAACGGGGTATAGGGTCAAATGAGGAGATAACTTGTCTGACCAAGGAAAATGTTGATCTTAGGGTACAAGTGGAGAACTTGAAGGAGAAACTGCTCACCGAACAAACGTCGGAAAATGCTCGAATAGATCTAGTTCTCAACACCCTTGCTGTAGCCTTTAATCCCTCTCCTCCTAGTGTCCCTTAGACAACCCTTCAGGCTGGATTAATTCTGTTCCTGTTTTGTTGACATTGGTAGTTTGTTTTTTGTGTTTTTGGTATGGATGGGAAGTACTTGTACTGCTCCCGCTGAAATCATTCCAATTTCTACCTTTGCTGTATAGCAAATGCATATGTTTTATAAAAACTATCCTCCTTTTGTTATTTAATGTTTTTGTGTCTCTGCTTCTCTTTTCTATCATGTTGTATGCACATATGTGGCATGAGTTAGCTAGGCTAGACTTCTTTATACTGATTTCCTATTTGTGTATTTTAAATGATGCCAAAAAGAGGAAGTATAACGTCAGGGGAAACTAGTTCCTGTTACTTCATGTGTATAATTTGGAAAATAGGGATCCGTTTAAGGGGGAAGTATAAAGTCAGGGGAAACTTGTGAAGTTCCTGTTACTTTATCTGGTTAATCTTGCTCTAAACATGTGTTATCAATTTCTAAGTTTGTCATCATCAAAAAGCGGGAAATTGATGGGTTTACAATGACTTAGCTTTATGTTTTGATGATCTAACAAATTTACTGTCAAAGAACCAGATAAGGAACCTGACTCATTTGGTACACAACTCAAATCAACGGATTCCAGCTAATGAGAACTGCTACGACTTCAGAAGATAGAGAATCAACACAGGGACCTGATATCCTTGTGTTTCCCTGACAACAGCACGAAGTGAACTGTGTACAGCTGGAAAGTGACTTCCTGCACTGTACACAAAAATAGTGCAATGCGGGTTCTGCAGTCACCTCTCATTTGACCTACCAAGTGATTACATCACTCAAGTGATATCATCCATGTTGTATTAATAAAGAGCATTACAACAAAACATTACTTGTACACTTGAGAATCAACTTGAGCATTCAAGCACCCCAACCGTTCACTAATCAAGCATTCAATTCTCAAGTGCATCAAGAACAAAGTTTAACACTATTTAGGACCAGTTCCTAAATCCAGTATCTTGTTGTCCTTAGTTGAGTTGTAACTTTGTAATTGTTCTTCATTGTAATTCCTAATTTGTTTATCTAGAAGCGTAGCTTAGGAACCTCTGTAAAATCATAAACCCTTAGTGTTTGTGTTGTGACTAGAGTTGGTCATGAGTTGAAGTCTTTATGATAGGTGTATTGAAAAGTGGCTTGTAATATGTACATTACAAGTTAGTGAGGGATTAAGAGTTAATTCCTAGATTGCATAGGTTGTAATCTAAAAGTTGCTCATAGTGAAGTTGAAATCCTACCAGTATAAGTGGTGGTTTTTTATCCCCTTGAGCAGAGATTTTTCCACGAAAAAAATTTCCTATCTTATTTACTTACTGTACAATTAGCTTCTCAGTGAAAACTCATAGAGGACCTGATCTCTATATAGTTTGATTGACTCATATATTCTATCAATATGACCTTGTCCTGTCGGAATTAATCAGAAGAAATTGAGGAGCAAATGACAAGAAATTTTGCTAAGCTCCAGCTTGAAGGTGAAATACCTTCGCATATTGAGTTGGTGATACTGTGAAAGTTAATTTATGGAAATAATAATAATAATATGTTAATTTTCAGTTATTTGGACCTGAATATTTAAGCTTTATGCTAGAGGGGAAATGTGGTTTAACATAATGATTATATTCCTGAGGGAGCTTTACGTATGATCTAATTGATATTTCGAAATTTGCTTATTTTGACGTTATGTAATGTTTGTGTCAAGTCTAATAATACGATGCTGGTTAGGGGTGTTCATAAAAATCTGAAAAATCGAATCAATTCGAAAACCAAACCAAACCGACTAAAAAAATTGATACTTTTTTGTTTGGTTTGATTTTGATTTTGAATTTTAAAAACCGATCAAATTTGATTTGAGTTTATTTTTAATCAGAAAAAAAAAACCGTAAAAACCCGAACCAAACCGACTATAGGAGTAGCTATTTCAAATTTATTATTACACTTATATATATGTATATTTTTATACAAAGTTTCAAAAATTTACGGTAAATGTTAATAATTTACACTTTTATTATAGTTCTTTACCTTTACATTCTAGTTTGATTGGTAATTTTCTTTTGTTAAGTGTTAGAATCCATTTTGTGTTAAAAATAATATATTTTTAATTGAGTCCTTAAATTATTCATCACTATTTGATTCAACTATCATCAATATATCTTGGTAAATAATAGATTTCTCAAAGGACATTTGATTTGATAGTGTAATGTTAAAAATATAGTCGCCGAAATATGTGTTTGGTAGTGTTTGTCTTATATTATTTAGGAAAAAACCGACAAATAACCGAAAAAATCGAAAAACCGCAAAATCCAACATAAACCGAATCGAGAAAAAACCGACTTAATTTGTTTGGTTTGGTTCTAATATTTGAAAAATCGACTTACTTGATTTAATTTCTTTTTAAGAAAAAAATCCTATCCAAACCGAACTATGAACACCCTTAATTATGGTGCTGGCAATTTTACATACAATTTAAATGAAGTATTTATTATAATCATACTTCAGGTTGCCCCTCCATTTTGGCAATTCTTGATTCTAATTAAATATAACTTCTGTATATAGAGATTTGAGAAAGGTCTTTTGTAAAGCCTGATGTAGAGTTGAAGTTGTTCCAAATCCAATATAGGAATTAGGGAAAAGCTCAAACTTTTCTTGTTCTAAAAGCAAACAGCACTTCCTATTTGCCTATTTATCATACTAGTATAGTATCTGCGCGATGCGTGGTCTGTATAAAACATAATAACCTTAAAATATTGTGATTTGGCTCGTTTAATTATCTTAGATCATATTACAGTAATAAAATTTCAATTGTCATCCAATTTTTTATATAATATACCTAATAATAAAATCTCTATAATATTAATTGAAACGAATTATATGACCATTGATTAACTTTTCTGTTTCTTATTTTTTATTATATCTACTACTAAGTATTATTAGATTATTAATATGACCTTTTATTAGTTTGTCACTTGAATTAATAGACTTGTCAACTAATGGTAAGGACGTTAAGTCAAGTGGGAAACCATGCATGTTTTTATTACCTTTTTACTTAACTTCCTTACCATTACTCTATCTGTTTACTCGTATACGCATTTTTAGGCATTATCTTGTCCAATTGTAAATGAAAACAATTTATTATAAAGTCTCGACCCAAAATCTAACCATGGTCGTGATGGCGCCTATCGTGTTACAAGGCAAGCCTATTCCCAAAATATTACTACTAATTTGATTATAAGAATTTAATAAAATATTTCCAATAATTTAATTCGTGATAAACTAAACTAACTCTAAATATAAATAATATAAAGTACGGAAACGAGTCCCAAACATCGGAGTGTCACTAGGTCATGAGCGTCTAACACTATGAACTAAGATATATAAATTGTCTAACTGTTCAAAGAAGAAATGATAAAAGGAGTAACAAGGTCCTGCGGAATTAGCAGATACCTTGCAATCTCGATAGATAGCCGGTCTGAACTCAACGATCACCGTGCTCTAACTCACCTGGATCTGCACATAAAGTGCAGGGTGTAGTATGAATACAACCACCTCAGTAGTAACAGAAATAACTAAGGAATTGAGTAGTAGTGACGAGCTGAGCGAAAAAGTCCAATTATTTATTTTTAACAATTTTAAAAATAACAGGAATAAACAGGTAATTCCATAACTCAGTAAATGCCACAAAAAAATTTAACAGGTAAATGCAGCAACAACAAAATTAAATGCAACCTCACAACAATGTCACTCCATCACTCAACACTTGCACTCAGCACTCAAAACTCAACACTCAACACTCTACACTTTGCGCTCACTGGGGGTGTGTACAGACTCCGGAGGGGCTCCCGAAGCCCAAACGCTAAGCACGAACAACTCACGTGCTACCATATCAATACCTGGATCCACACGGTCAACTCACGTGCTACGTGGACAACTCACGCACTATGGTATAAATACCTGGATCCGCACGGTCAACTCACGTGCTATGCGGACAACTCACGCGCTATGGTATTAATATCCTCACAACCAGGCCCTCGGCCTCACTCAGTCATGTACCTCACTAGCCTCACCGTCATCAACAAATAAGGGAACACAGCCCACATCAAGTATCACAGCATATGAGCAAATAATAGAGACTGAGGTAAACAAGTACAATAAGTTCTATGATTGAGTACAAATAATGTGAGCATGAATAAAACCTAAACAGGCAAACAAGTTCAACAACAAGTAAATACATAACCACAGATAATAGCCATTAGGCCTCACGGGACGGACCAAGTCTCAATCCTTCGCGGTGCACACCCACACGCCCGTCACCTAGCCTGGGTATCACCACCAAACAATCACATGATATTAATTTCTCCGGATTTATACCCTCAAAGCCAGAGTTAAAACTGTTACTTACCTCAATCGCGTAAAATTCTACTTCGGGATGCCCTCGTCCCTGGAGTCGGTCTCCAAAAGCTCTGAATCTAACTATAATCAGATTAATACTATCAACATGTGCTAAAGAATCGAATTCCACAATAAAAACTACAATCTATACCAAAAATCCGAAATCGGCGAAAACCCGGCCCCCGGGCCCACATCTCGGAATCAATCAAAAATAGAATAATAATAATCCTCGTCCTCTCCCGAGTCTAACCATATAAAATATGTCAAAATCGAACTCCGTTTGGTCCCTCAAATCCTCACTTAAAACTCTCCAAAACTCAAACTCTAACTCCCTCAATTTCACTTTATAACGAAGGAGATATGTATGTTTTAATATTTATAAATAGTGCAGATTTTTAAAAACGTTGTTAGTGGTAATTTCGTAATTAAACTGAAAAAATCTGGCAACCTAATTCTTAGTAAAATGACTGTAAAATCCTCATATGATGTCCAAATTTGATGATTCTTTTTATTACGGGTCCGTAATTATGATACGGATCTAATGCTTCAATCAAAAACGAACCCAGAGCTCATTTGTTCAATATGATATCATTTATGCTTGAAGAAACGACGTCGAAACATAAGAAAAGCGAGCGCAACACAACCCAAACATATTCAAAACACACACGAGGCCCTAGGGACTTCAACCAATATTTTTCACAAGTCACGTATCACTACCCGAACTTAGTCGAACCTCTGGAACACCCAAAATAACACCAAAAGACCAAATCAACCTCGAATTCAAGCCTAAGAACTTCTAATCTTCCAACTTTCGCCAATTCAAGCCTAATTCTACCACGGACCTCTAAATTATATTCTTGACACACTCCTAAGTATAAAATCACCCAATGAAGCTAATCGAATCATAAAAATCCAAATCCGAATTCGTTTAGTCATAAGTCAACTTCCGGTTGACTTTTCTAACTTAGCTTTCTAACTAAGAGAACAAGAGATCATTTCACTCCAAAACTACTCCGAACCAAAACCTACCAACTCGATCCAACTCAAAATAACTAAACAACACATAAAGAAATAGAAATTGGAGAAACGGGGCTATAACTCTCAGAACGACTGACCGGGTCATTACATCCTCCCCCTCTTAAACAAACGTTCGTCCTCGAACGAGTTTAAAATCATACCTGGAGTCTCAAATAGGTAAAACCTTTAGCAATACCTTTTCGTCCCATTCAAATCATATGAAATCATCTCGCGGTCACATCATACTCATCACGTATCCCTCCAGCCAACATTTCCACTAATAGGGACATTACCGGACATATAAGTCCACTAGAACGCGCTCACACATTCATTACCCCAGTGCTCAATCAACAATCAAAACTCGGCCTCAAGTCCTCCATACTAGCCCAACATGAACACACAGAAATCACATCTCGCACCTCATCCAGGGAATCACAATCTGTCGATGCACAACTGATACCGAGCGCTCATGTGCGCGTACGAATGCGTGGAAGGAATTCAAAGAGTTATACTTCAGGCTGAATCAATATCGCACGATAAGAATTCAAGAAGATGAAGTTTTCCTAAAGGTTCTGCAGCCTCTCGAAGATAAGTACAGACGTCTTCGTACCGATGCACAAGACTCTACTAAACCCGCTCATGACTCGTGAGACCTATGTAACCTAGGCTCTGATACCAACTTGTCACGACCCAAAATCTAACCATGGTCGTGATGGCGCCTATCGTGTTACAAGGCAAGCATATTCCCAAAATAATACTACTAATTTGATTATAAAATTTAATAAAATATTTCCAATAATTTAATTCCTGATAAACTAAACTAACTCTAAATATAAATAATATAAAGTACGGAAACGAGTCCCAAACATCGGAGTGTCACTAGGTCATGAGCGTCTAACACTATGAACTAAGATATAAATTGTCTAACTGTCCAAAGAAGAAATGATAAAAGGAGTAACAAGGTCCTGCGGAATTAGTAGATACCTTTCAATCTCGATAGATAGCCGGTCTAAACTCAACGATCACCGCGCTCTAACTCACCTGGATCTGCACATAAAGTGTAGGGTGTAGTATGAGTACAACCACCTCAGTAGTAGCAGAAATAACTAAGGAATTGAGTAGTAGTGATGAGCTGAGCAAAAAAGTCCAATTATTTATTTTTCACAATTTTAAAAATAACAGGAATAAACAGGTAATTCCATAACTCAGTAAATGCCACAAAGAAATTTAACAGGTAAATGCAGCAATAACAAAAGTAAATACAACCTCACAACAATGTCACTCCATCACTCAGCACTTGCACTCAACACTCAAAACTCAACACTCAACACTCTACACTCTGTGTTCACTGGGGTGTGTACAGACTCCGGAAGGGTTCCCAAATCCCAAACGCTAAGCACGGACAACTCACGTGCTACCATATCAATACCTGGATCCGCACGGTCAACTCACGTGCTACGCGGACAACTCACGCGCTATGGTATAAATACCTGGATCCGCATGGTCAACTCACGTGCTACGCGAACAACTCACACGCTATGGTATTAATATCGTCACAACCAGGCCCTCGGCCTCACTCATTCATGTACCTCACTAGCCTCACCATCATCAACAAATAAGGGAACACAACCCACATCAAGTATCACAACATATTAGCAAATAATAAAGACTGAGGTAAACAAGTACAATAATTTCTATGATTGAGTACAAATAATGCGAGCATGAATAAAACCTAAACAGGATCTCTAACATGAAGGCAAACAAGTTCAACAACAAGTAAACACATAACCACAGATAATAGCCATTAGGCCTCACGGGACGGACCAAGTCTCAATCCCTCGCGGTGCACACCCACACGCCCGTCACCTAGCGTGGGTATCACCACCAAATAATCACATGATATTAATTTCTCCGGGTTTATACCCTCAAAGCCAGAGTTAAAACTGTTACTTACCTCAATCGCGTAAAATCCTACTTCGGGATGCCCTCGTCCCTGGAGTCGGTCTCCAAAAGCTCTGAATCTAGCTATAATCAGATTAATACCATCAACATGTGCTAAAGAATCGAATTTCACAATAAAAACTACAATATATACCAAAAATCCGAAATCGGCAAAAACCCGGCCCCCGAGCCCATATCTCGGAATCAGTCAAAATTAGAAGAATAATAATCCTCGTCCTCTTCCGAGTCTAACCATATAAAATATGTCAAAATCGGACTCCGTTTGGTCCCTCAATCCTCACTTAAAACTCTCCAAAACTCAAACTCTAACTCCCTCAATTTCACTTTATAACGAAGGAGATATGTATGTTTTAATATTTGCAAATAGTGCAGATTTTTAAAAACGCTGTTAGTGGCAATTTCGTAATTAAACTGAAAAATCTGGCAACCTAATTCTTAGTAAAATGACCGTAAATCCTCATACGATGTCCAAATTTGATGATTCTTTTTGTTACGAGTCCGTAATTACGATACGGATCTAATGCATCAATCAAAAACAAAACCGAAGCTCATTTGTTCAATATGATATCATTTATGCTTGAAGAAACGACGTCGAAACATAAGAAAAGCGAGCGCAACACAACCCAAACCTATTCAAAACTCACACGAGGCCCTAGGGACTTCAACCAATATTTTTCACAAGTCACATATCACTACCCGAACTTAGTCGATCCTCCAGAACACCCAAAATAACACCAAAAGACCAAATCAACCTCGAATTCAAGTCTAAGAACTTCTAAACTTCCAACTTTCGCCAATTCAAAACTAATTCTACCACGGACCTCTAAATTATATTCTTGACACACTCCTAAGTATAAAATTACCCAATGAAGCTAATCGTATCATAAAAATCCAAATCCGAATTCGTTTAGTCATAAGTCAACTTCCGGTTGACTTTTCTAACTTAGCTTTCTAACTAAGAGAACAAGTGATCATTTCACTCCAAAACTACTCCGAACCAAAACCTACCAACTCGATCCAACTCAAAATAGCTGAACAACATATAAAGAAATAGAAATAGGAGAAACGGAGCTATAACTCTCAGAACGACTAACCGGGTCGTTACATATAATGCTCATTAGTTTTATCCTAAATATTAATAATTTTATCATAATTTTTTCATATGTCTTATTTATAATGTGCTACTTGACTTAATCACAATGCAAACTACTTTTCTTATAATACAGATATGTAGTTATCTCAAGGCTACAATTTTTGTTTTGTTTTTTTTTATTTGTTTTTGTAGTTGTGTAATCATTGTCATAACTAATTTGATGGAGATGTTATCCTAGTTCCTACAATTTTAATGAGCTTAACATAGTAAAATAAATGTAGTATTTGGTATAAATTTAAATTTATTCTAAATAAATCATAAATTTAGATTATAAATAAATATAAATTAAATGTGCTACTTGATAATAAATAACTCTTTCAAAAAAAAATATTTTTGAGTTTGATACGTCCCATAATTAGAGAATAGTGTTGTGGCTAAAAATGAGAAGTTGTATAGGTATAGATTTTTTTTTGGTTAGAAAATCTATATTAAATCTTTGGCTTAATCCTTATTAGATTTGTCTTAAAAGTTTTAGATTCACTCTATTTTCATTAGGAAAATATCTCACGTTAGGATCTGTTGCTCAAACCGAATCACGCCAACGTTATGAAAGTTCCTAGATCGTGTAAAATAATAGTAGTACCAAAGAAAACACCTTCTATCAAAAATGAAAAATTGGCTTTGGAGATTCCGTGCGGTCAAAAATTAATACAGACACAAAGGGCTTCAACAAGAAAGTCGTTTCGATCCAATCCATTCTTGGGGTCAAATAAAGACAAAAAAGGATATAGTTCCTAAAAATACCAAATAGCTTGTCTTCATTATGTCACATGGCTTAACATCATGCTCGCGACCCTTCTTTTAATATATATTGATTCACCATGTCAAAACTTATCCCTTCTTGATGTTTATATCAAACCATATTAATTTACTATGATTTAATTATAAATAAAGGTGGAAACGTATTGGTTAATTACTGTATAATTGATGATATGTGAAGACATGTATGTATCGTAGAAAAGGATAAATGTGGTGCTTTAACTCTAAATGAACCCCCTAAATTGCGCTTCTTTTTCTTAAATTAATTAGTACTTAATTAATTAAAAGCTTGACGCCAGGGTCCCGAATAAAAGAGCAGAAATGCTATAATAACAAGTTAAAGGGGGCATACCAACTTTCTTTCTGCATGAAAATTCACAAAAGGCAACATAAAATAATAAAAAGAAATTTCCGAATGCTTGAGAAAGAAAAAGATAGTGCTATTAACTACTCTTACATGATCTAGTCAAGATATGTTCGAACAATCCGGAAAAAGAAAAAAAGTTTCCTATATCCGTTTTCTTATTAATAATGACTTGAATATATATACAAATACATTGCACAATTCATCTATTAAACATGAAATAAACAAGCAAAATATAAAATAACTTATTAATTGCTAGTGACTAACACTAAGTTGGATCCACTGCATAACTTTCTTAGCTTTTGATCCTCATTTCGTTCCCTTTCTAATTGAATTTTTGCGTCTAAAAATGCCCTCTTAACTTCCTCATCCCTTGGTTTTTCTTGTAACAACATTTCATAATCTTGAATTGCAGCCTCCCATCTTTCCAACTATACATCAAAATTCAAACGAAAAAAAATTATCTACTCAATGTATGATCTATGGCGCAATATTAATAGAAATAAAGAAAAAAAAAGGATGTGTACAAACAGTAATTTTACCTTCATGTAGCTATCAGCTCTTTTAAATCTAGCCTTTAAATATGAAGGACGTAATACAAGAGCTGCAGTGCAATCCTCCACTGCTTTCTCATATTGTCCCAACTTAAATCGACAGGCTGCTCTGTTAAATAACAAAACAGAATTGTATGGCTCCTGTTCTAATCCTTCAGTGTATATGGAACAAGCGTCTGTGTATTTTGTTTCCTTAAAATGGTCATTACCCTTTAACCGAGCTGATGCCAACCCTTTAATTCTTCTTAAAATTTTGATTATTTCATTGCTCAAATCAAGTTTTGCAGCCTCTTGAGCTGCAGCAATTCCATCGTCGAACCTGCCTACTGTCAAGTAGACTTGTGCTCGAATTATTAACAAATAAGCTGTTTTAATTGAGCCGAAAATGAAAGTACAAAGCTCCGTTTCAAAATTAGGTCCCTTCTGAATAGTGATGTATGCCTCCTCATGACTACGTAACTTCATCAATGCTTCAGCTCTCATTGCATAGATCTGTAAGTGAATAAAAAAAGGTAAAAAAAACATGTAATGTTCACAATTAAACTTGATGATTAAGACATGGACTAATCATCCGAGAGGTTGTGAGAGCAACCCCACTTTCAACCGAAAGGTTGTGAGTTCGAGTCTCCCCAAGAGCAAGGTTGGAAGTTCTTGGAGGGAAGGATGCCGGGTTTCTATTTGGAAACAGCCTCTCTACCCCAGGTAGGGGTAAGGTCTGCGTACATATTACCCTCCCCATACCCCACTAAGTGAGATTATATTGGGTTATTGTTGTTATTGTTGTTGATTAAGACATGGACTAAGTTGTTTCAACCTGTGGAGCTGAATCTGCACCAAAAGACATTGCATTTTGACTCTCCTTAAGTAATGTGCTGTAATCCCTTAGCTTATGAGCTTCTACGCAATTGCAGATGCTTCTTTTAATATTTTGAGCCTCAGCAATGTCTCTTTTGTCAACTTTTCGTCCGGATTGTTTGTAATGTTCTATTGCTTTGTCTGCTTCTCCCAATCTGTTGAGGCGAATAATTTTTAAAGTATATCAATCAAAGTAAAGAAAACCATCTAATTAAACGAAAAACTTCTGTTTGATCAGGTTTTAGTACCTGAGATATAGTCTTGCAAGACGAGATTGAGCGTTGTGATAAAAAGGGTCTAGCTGGATGGCCTCTCTGCATTCGATCACTGCCTCCATAAGACGGCCTAAACTCATCAAAGCTGCACTTTTGTTGCTATAATAAGCAGCATTTCTTGGATTGATGGAAATTGCTTGATCATATAAAGCCTTTGCTTCCTCAAATCTTCCATTTCTGTAATGCTCATTTCCCATGGACTTTAGCACATCAGGGTCCAATTTGTTTAACATATGGCTCCTTATACTAGGTTGTTTTACTATGTTCCCCATCAAGACTCTACCTATAGTCTTTTGATCACTTGAGCCATTTTGGTTCTTTTGTTGCTTAAGATTTCCTAATTGGCCTAATAACATAATGTTGCCTGTGGAGGAAGCACGGTTCAATGCTCCAGTCGCGGTCAAGTCAGAGGAGGTGAAAGGTTGTTCCCTCCTAAGCTTTTGAGTGTTGGCCAAGTTGACAACTTGTGACATTTTGTTCGTGCTCGAAAAATTAGACGATTGCTTCGTGCTGATTCTCGTACCATCGGATGTTGATCTCCTAACATGTTTTTGATCATGGGAAATCGAATTCCTCGGAGTGGTTGAGTGAGGTTGAGTGAAATGTTTCACACCTAGTTTTGTTGGAGTTTTGACTGATTTCTTGGTGTCTAAATATGCAATGCTTGGCCTTATTGGTGTTAGATCATTGGTACTGGACTTGGTGGGAAGTGGTGGCACTGGTTGTTTACTTGACTTAGATTTTCCAAGTTGAAAAATTGCTGCCACTAGACCACAACCCAATTGAATTTCCACTGACCTCTCTGCCATTTCAGCCATAGCTCCTCTTTCACCACCCATATCTATCACAATTTGCTAACTGTTGCTATTCTAGAGGAAATGGAAGGCTTTATCCAATGTTAAGTATTCATGAATCAAAGTGGAAAGGTCAAATGGAAAAGAGAGATTAATTTTAAACACAATCCAATAAACACATGGTCCAAGAAAGGGGAAAGAAATCAAAGATAAAGCTTGAATATGAAGGGTTCAATGTGATAGGCCCTGATTTAGATAGAATCAAAAATGTTTTAATTACTTGTATATATACCCTCTAAGGGTCCTAGAGTGGACGTCAAGAAACCAACTTTATTTTCTTTTGCCGCTAGAGCTTTTGGCCTATCAAACAAAATTCCAAAAGGGGACAAGACTCATCGTTCCAATAAAGTACCAATGGATGTCTTATCAAGAAAGTGTTATTTGGAACGATTTCTTTAAAATTTCTTTGCTATAGTGCTAAATAAGTAGGACCTTCCACCTAATCATAACTTTTTATTCCAGCAGGATTAGCTTAAAAATTCACACGTGCAAACATGTTTCATTCGCCAAAACTTCTGAAAAATCTAACACGCAAGTTGAGATATCCGGGCACCGTTTGACCATGAGTTTTGCCAAAATAAATTTAAGATTTATGTTCAAAACTTATGTTTGGCTATAAATTTTGCTCATATTTTGGCCAAATCCTAAATCCCAAATTTTAAATCCCAAAATCAGCTATTGAGCTAATTTTGGGCCAAAATCCGCAAACTTGGGAATTATATACATGTTTTTCCAAAATAAAGTTGGAAAATATGTTTGAGAACGTTATCCAAACACATTTTCATCTTCAAACCAAACTTCACCGAAATCAGATTTTTCTAAATAAATTTGAGATCTATGACCAAACGCTAGCCGATCTTCAAATTTATTTTGAAAAATTTGATTTGGGTGAAATTTGGTTTGAAGATGAAAATGTATTTGGACTTCAGTTTTCAAAACATATTTCACTTTTTGTTTAAAAAAAAAAACAAATCTTATACCCACAAGTTCTTAAAACTATCACAAATACCTAATAGTACATTCATCAATAACATTCATTATATTATCGCAAACCATAGTCCTTAATATAACTAAATTTGGTACAAAATTATCTTTTTTATAATCAACTACATAATACACTATCAGATGAACGAGAAGATGAAGCAGCATTGTTACAAAATAATAAATGGTGGACTCTTTTATAAAATATGAAAATATGGAGCAATTTTTGAAAAATATAATAGTAATATTTTGGGCCAAAACCAGCTCTTTTTAGAGATTTGGATTTTAGGTTTTGAGAATTTGCCAAAATATGAATAAAATTTATGAATAAATATTTATTTGCCAAAAAAAATTCAAATATATTTTGACAAAATCTATGGCCAAACGGTCCTAAAAATCCTAATGTAAACTGAAAAGAAAAATATATATAACTAGAGGAGAGTTGAATTTGTTGCTCAACGTCCCAAGGAATGAACCCATTACTCAGCTAATACATTTCAGTATTTAAAATCACATTTAGTATGACTAAGTTATTATCATACTGTTTAAAAAAGAGAAACTTTCGGAAAGTATTATGTTTTAGTGGTTATTAGATAGTTGTAGCTATCATTTACTATATTACTTCATATAGCTATATTTTTAGATTTTTAGAGTGTATTCGATGTATTTAAGCTACTGTATTCATGAATACAGTAGCATTTCTAGGCGTGAAACATGGGATTACAGCTAGACAGATTTTTATATTCGAGTGTATTCGACTGTACTCATGGCGTGAAATACGGGACTACAGCTGGACATATTATTGAATTCGATTGTATTCGACTGTATTCACGGCGTGAAACAGGGAATTACATTATTTTTAAACGGAAAGTGAATCAATTAACATAATAGACTCCCAATATAACTCAAAAAACTCAATTATAACACACAAATTTTGTATTTCTATTTATAAAAAAGATTCTCAACCGAAAAATACCCCAAAAAAGATAGCAAGCTTCATAAAAATTATATAATACATCTGGATATATAAATTATATTAATTAAAAAAAACATATGAATACATTCATGGAATATCAAGACAGTGAATACAATGAAATACATAGAATACAACGGGATACATTGAAATATAATGAAAAAAAACAATGAAATACATAGAGTATAACGAGATACATTGAAATACAATGAAAAAAAAAGACAATGAATACAATGAAATACAGTGAGATACACTGAAATATATTAGCAGAAAATTCAAGTTGATTAGCCCCCAACTCCGTCGTCTTTGTTCAAGAACAACCCTAATATCGTCTCGTCGAGAAGGCCGCGATTCTAACTCGAAATGCCACTATTCCTGTTACCATAATACCCTCACGTGCCTCTTCAGAAAAATCTATTCTTTACAATTGAATTAGAATGGTGCTTGTGGATTGGGATAGAAAACCCCATATTGGGCAGAACCCTAGAACGATAAAGAGAAGAGGAGGACAGGGATCTATATAGAGTTTTGTTTCTCAATTTACAACAGCAATCGCAGCGCCTCCAACGACAACAATATCCGTCAAACACTTTCCATGCGCCGCCGTAGTGCTGCTGCTGCTACACGTGGACTCGATAATTTGGTGACAGAGACTTACCCCACTTTTACCTACACTGAAGTAAAGGATCATCGTATCGATAAAGGAGCTTTGGAATGTGTTGTATGTTTGAACGAGTTTGAAGATGACGAAACGTTGCGTTTGATCCCAAACTGTGATCACATTTTCCACCCTGAATGTATTCCAGATTGAGAGACAAAGCTGCCCATTTCGATTTGTATTTGAAAGAATTGTGGTTGTATTTGTGGAGAAAGACCGGAATTGAGATGGAGAGGGTGGAGAAAAATCTAAGGAATGAGAGAGAAAAATAATAGAAGACATATTTTATGACTTAAGAGTAGGAGCTTACCATAAATAAAAATTTAGTTATAAAAATCAAAAGGTAGCTATGGAATATAATTTTTTAAAAGGGTATTTATTTAAAATAAATAAGGTATCAACCTTTGCTATAGGAGGTAAAAATTCCTTCAAAAAAAGGAAAAATTTCACATAAAGCAACTGGGCTCCCTACTTTTTAATTTTATAGCTCATATTTCAATTTACAACCAACTAACCCAAAATAATAGGCTAATACTCAACATTCAACACCAATACGTTCTCAAAATTATTATTTAATTTTTAATAAAAGATTGCTCAAGCTTTTAAGTTAACTTTCGAATCAGTAACTGTGAATCAAATATTAGTTCAACAAACCAAATCCACTTGGATGGTGAAAATTAAATTTTTAACAAGCTTAAATATGTGAATTTAAATTCTAAATTTGATTTCGCGAGAATTATGGAGTGAGTATTATTTAAACTTGTCAAAATAGTATAAGGGGATTGTATATAAAATTTGAAGCCATTTAACGGAGATTTGGATTGGTTTTGAAGAAGAATTGTAACTCAAAATCGTGGAAGAAGTCCGTCTACAGACGTTTGTATAAAGGTGTATAAAAGTGCATAAGATGTGTTTATACACTCATATACAAGATTATACAAAAAACTTACTTCGTCTTCTTCCTTGCATCTTTTCTAAAATTTGACTCAAATGTTGCTCAAATATACTCCAAATCACTTAAAATTTAAATTTTGAACTCCTTTTGATATTTGCAATCAATTGGAGCAACACCCAATCCAAACAACTAACAAACTCACAAAATCATATTTTCGAAAGCATAGCTTTGAATTGCCTTCAACGGTGGACTTCTACTTCTCAATTTTCTTACATTGCAACCAGGTGACACAGGGGGAGAAGCAGAAAATACTCAGTCCCTTGAAGCATATGTAGAAGATGTGACAAGAACAGAGAGCGAAAGATGATTGTTAGAATACATATTTAACTCTATAGCTTTAGAAACAATAATTATAAGAACACAGATTTTAAATTTGCCAGTACTTTTAAAATATGTACAATATGGACTAGGTAAGATAAAACTTAAAAACATAGGTTATTTTTTGTTACGATATGAAGTCATATATATTTTTTTGTGATTCTTTCAATAAAGATCTAGTTACAGTCAGAAATTTAAAGCAATAATTCTAGTCTAGTAAGACATACTATATAATTCGGCACGTCCTTGACTCCTTGTTGTAACAGGATTTTTCCAACAAAGCTTGTCATTTAATGTAAGAAATATTTGTGTTCACTTTGAGACCACTAATATAAATTCCAAAAGTATTTGACCAAAAAAATAGACACTTCTTTTCCGCTGCATGGCTTTAGAAATTCGTCGGTACCTGCCGCCCATAATCCATTTTCAGCAAAATCAATATGAAAACATGAGTTTTTTTTTTTGTTTTTTCTTTTAATGAAAGCATGAGTTTTTCATTCTTATAACTGGAAGAATTGACTTACTACTTTTATTTTATGAATAAAGTTATATGCAATTCCGTTTGCCGACAAATTCGAAAAATTCCCCGAGTCACTTTATAGCAAGAAATGATATAGTGAAAATTTGGTTGTTGGTGACCTGATTTTGTGAGAATAACTTGTGTCTAACCTTGCCAAAAAGGGAGTCAAAGTTTTCAACTTTGGAAAGAGGACAATGCACCTAAGATATCTCTCTTCTTCCATTTTCTAATTGAAGATCTTTAAGAAAATTGACTCATTACTTTGACCAATTTGTAAAAGATTTTTTATGTCGCGATTTGGGCATTCCATTATCATTTTGGAATTACTTGGATGTAACTTTCTCCATAGTGAGTACTGAATATGAGTATTCAAAATATTTTCAGTTTTTAACAAATATTTGACTAATTTGTAGTATCAAGTCATGTTGAGGAATCAAGCCACAACTAATTCATTTGCATTTGGTATTTTTTTTTTAATTTTTATGCGTTTAGTTTGTATATTACGTTGTTCCTGAACCATTCAAATGAAAACGAAAAAAAAAAACGAATCGTCAATTTGTACTTCTCTTTTCGAATAGAAAGATCTTTTGTTATAAAATATGTAATGAACTAATTCATACCAAGTTTAAATTCAATTAACGTGGCAATGGACATTGTCATAATTAACAAAGCAATGAAGCAACTGAAGTTAGTCGAATAAAAGCAATCTCAGTACGTAGCTATGAGACAAAAACATCAAGCAACTCCTACATTTTGCTTTTAAACAACAACCATCACCTTTCCGCTTTGTCTATCAATAAAAATTAATGTATTAAAAAAGCTGACCAACTTTAGTCGGTAAAATCGGCCAGTCATTTTAAAAAATCGACCAACTTTGATCGGTAATTTTGTTCTTTAATAAAATCGATCAACTTTAGTTGGTTCTTTTCGTGTGAAAATACAATTAAAGAGTATAAATAAATATAAAAAAACAATCTTAAAATAAAATTCACCAATGGTCTAGTGGTAGAATAGTATCCTGCCACAGTACACACCCCGGTTCGTTTCGCAGACGGTGAATCTTTTGATTACATACTTAAAATACCGACCAACTTTGGTCGGTTTTTTAATAATATTTTTCTTTTGAATTTAATTTAGTGACCGACCTTGGTGTGTAATTAGCGACCAATCTTGGTCAGTCTACTAAAACGACCACCAAAATAGTGACCAACCGTGTTTGGATGCGTTTTGTTCGGTAATTTGCCAAAATCGACCAACGTTGGTCGGTTTTTGTGGTCGCTAATTACTGAATTTCTAGTAGTGATTTTGATTACAACTCAATTTCCTAAAACACATTCAGTAGACTCACTCAAGAAGAACACAACCCTGGTACTGATTGGGTCCAACCTTACACCACTACAGAGTGGCAAGAGCGATCGATGCAGCTTTTACCCGAGAAGGTCAGGATCGAATCCAGAGGGAGCTAGAATGTTTGGGAGTTCGGTTCCTATCTAAACTAGTAGTGTGTAGTGCTCTTGATTACACTTCCAATCATCATTGTTTGTTTGTTACTTCTAATTTTTATACTAATGATGTGCTAAATTAAGCTAAGTAAAAATGCTTGTAAGGTTTTCTAAATGGTTAACAAGGCATTAGGGAAGTGACTTTCCCCTAGGTGAATACTTGACGGCGTCTAAAGCCTAAGGCAAAGTTGTTATGTTTAGGATCGCAATATAGCCAATGCACGAAACTACTCACTCTATAGCTATCAGTAGCTTGAGTGACTTTCCCCTAATAGACTTTCTCAAGACCAATTGGGTGTCAAAATTGTGCAAGCAATATAGGCTCAAGTCGGGTATTACTATCTCTAGGTTTAACCCTTTAATTGGGGCTATCAATCTCTTGAATACGCCCCAATTCCTTGTTGGACTGATTTTTTTAGACTCAAGCTCTCTTTCTCAAGAAGATCCCAAATAAAAAATGCACAAATTAGTGTTTGCAACCACTAATTCAACATGAAAAATACAAATCAGGTCAAATATGAACCACTCATAAACATCTAAGCCTTAAAACAAGAGACCCATCAAATACCCATACTAGGGTTGAGCCACAACCTTAGCTAATAGGTCTAGCTACTCATAATAATGGAACAAATCAGATATTGAGATGAAGAATAACCCATATAATATAATTACAAGCTAAGAGTTGAAGATTCAATGTTAAACTAGCTACAAAATTACTCAATACAAACTAAAAACGGCGTTCACTAACTCAGCTACAGATAAGATACCCTAAAAATCTAAAAAGAAGTATTTATACAAGGCTTAATTTTCTGGACAAAAATACTCCTGACATAGGTACCGCGGACCGCGGAAAATGGACTGCGGCCGCGGTGAGGCTTTTTGCCTTCAAATCTTACTCTTTGAATCTGGCCACCGCGGACTGCATTAAATGGACCGCGGCCGCGATGGCTTCACCGCGGGCCGCGGTGCCTTGATACTCCCAAATTACATGTTCTCTAAATCTCTTTTCTGCGGACCGCAACAAATATACCGCGGCCGTGATGAGGCTACCGCGCCACGAAGAATCCACCACGGGCCGCATTGCTTAAAACTCCAATTCTGCATCCTCTATGATCATTGTCCCCGGGGACCGCACTAAATGGACCGCGACCGTGGTGGGTCTATTGCAGCCGTAGTGGATTTACTGCTGTAGGTGGTGCTTTGACTTGTTCTTGGCACTTGTGCAAGTTTCACTCCTTTTTGAGCTGGTTTTGGTTTCTTTGTCAATTTTTTACGGAACACTTCAAACAATCACAACATGTAAGCTTTCAGGATTACTTGTATATATTTTTAATCCAAAACTCAAGCAAAAAGGAGTATAAACTAGACTAGAATCCCTAGTTATCAAGTACTCGACTAGAGTGTTTTGAATGTAGGTCTTCAGTTGATGTGTAAAAGGTTAAACTCAAAAGTTCCAAACAGATGGTATTAAAATGCCCAGACTTCAAGATCTTCTTGGAGTCCTATGCATAGTTAGCTTCTCATTTGATAGAAAACCTATTGTTCCAAGGAATTTACAAGTTTTAGGACTCTTGTCTCCTGCTGATTTATCCGTATCTTCTTGTGCAACAACTCTTATCATATGTAGCAGCCTTCTTCCACCAAACTCGGACCTGGATAACTTTGAGATAAAGTTATTGTCTTGCACAAAGTTCAATCATCAACCAGAGGAGCTGCTCATTTACCTTGAGGAGTTGGTTCTTAGAATAGTTAAGTAGCTACATTGAGGACATAGTTCTTCGAACATTGCATCGAAATAAACTTTTTTATTAAATATCAATACTCAAAGAATTCTCCCTTTTTTATGATGAAAAACTTTGTACACACTAGAACTAGGTAATCACAATAATTATACCATAGATACACATATAAACAACACCACAACACCTCCAACCTTATCTTCCTCTTTTGGCATCATTGAAAAAAAAACAAAATGATGCTGGACACTTGAATCACATTTAATATAAGATTCAAGGCCATACATCTACAACACATGCTCAAGAATTATCAAAGCAAACAATCTAGGTTGATGATCCAATATTGTACGAAGCATTAAAGCTGTATAAGAGAAGTCACTTACTAGTGCCAAAATAAGCTCAGAGCCTTGTCTTAAACCATTAGAACAAAATAAACTAAACATATTCCAACCTACTAAGACTAGAATAGAAGAAAATCACTGGGAAAGCAAACGAGACTAAGGACATTGGGAAGGAACAGGGTCATAGGTGAGAGGTAGAGGGGGTCAATGCTTTTATAAGAGTGGCAATCCGTTGGGCATGAGCTTCCTTATCTCTTTTGATCTCTTCCCTAAGCTGCCTAGGGTTTTTTCTTAGCTCACCATTGTCTTCACGAAGTTTGGCATTCTTCTCAACATCCAACTCCAACCTCTTACTGAGCTTTGCTACCTTGTTACTTCCAGGTAGAATAGCAGATCTTGTTGGTACTCTAGCCTTGATCTCCTCATACACACTGCTTGAGGGTAACAGCATCCAAAACATTATCATGATTTCCATACTTAAGTTCAGGTAAGGCAATATTGAGCTTGTCAAACAGCTCAGTCAACATGAAGCCATAAGGCATAGCATGCTTAGGCTTGGAAGTATCTGCAACTCTTTTCATGTGCTGAAACATCATGCTAGGGAGATTGATAGGTCTACCTATGTCAAGCAGTTCCATTATATCCATGTCCAATAGAGTGGCCTCATGCCTTCTCTAAGACCTCTGCAGAATGTAGGAATTGACGAACTGAAATAGCAGCTTGTAGAAGGGGGTCATATCAGTCTTGTACACCTTCTAGGGAGCATCCAGTTCAAACTTAGAGAACTTCCTTGTGACTACAATTTTTGTTTCAACATCATTGTCTATGGCTGGCCACTTTTTCTTCAAGTAATTTTCAAATACTAAAGAGAAAATGTTCGAAAGCATCCCCAGCTCCTCAACATCAAACTCCATTTCAAACCCCCTGACCTTACTTTTAACCACATTTACATTGAATTTGAAGTTTGCATAGAACTCCACCATAGCAAGAACACACGGGGGGAGTGGGGAAGCTTTAACAAACATGTGTTTCCATCCCTGTAACTCAAGTTTCTTAATGATACATATAAATTATTCATGTAATTTAATATTTAAAAAATAAGTTTTTAAAATAAAATATGAATAATAATATCATATCCTCACATATTTTCTAACATTTTTTGTAGGAAAAAGAAATTATAAAAAAGAAGGAAAGAAGCTAAAAGACAAGAGAATGAGGCAAAGCCACAGTTGCACACATCATGTTCATATTCGCAAATGTGGAATATACATATGAGTTTATGGAAAGAGACAATTAGAGATGAAAAAGAGCTATAGATGCATATGTGGAATCTAATGCACAAAAGTCACATTTGCATATATGGAACCTACATTTGCAAATCTAATGAAGTCAAGAATGGAAGAAAAAGAGTCATATATGCATGTGTGGAATCTATACTTGCAAATGTTACATTCGCATACATAGAACCTACATTTGCAAGTCTAATTCATGAAGACAAGAATGAAAGCAAAAGAGTCATATATACATGCGTGGAATCTATATTTGCAAAGGTCACATTTGCATATATGAAACCGATATTTGCAAGACTAACTCATGAAGTCAAGAGTGAAGCACAAGTGCCATATTTACATATATGGAATCTACCTACACAAAGGTCACTTCATATACATGGAAGCTACATTTGCAAGATTATCTTATGAAGTCAAGAGTGAATCACAAATGGGATACTTGCATATATAGAATCTACGTACACAAAGATCACTTCGCAGACATGGATTTCACATTCTCAAAAGTGGAACATGACAAAAGCTACTCATCTTTTCCTATAAATAGCAAGCTCTCTTTGTATAAGGATATAAAATCTTAGTAAGACAAGAACTAGTCTTGATCTTCTTTCTTTGTAGTAAAAATATTTCCTTAGTCTTTTAAATATTTCTAGTCTTCTAGATTTTTTGTTAGCTTTTATTACTCCATAATGGAGTAATTTCTTTTGTTGGGATAGTTGATGAAGCTTGATATATTTTATAATATTATCTTAATTTTTATATATTCTTGGCTTGAAATTTTTTATTTACATTTCATACTGTGCTGAAATAATAATTTTTAATTACTCTATCATCACATACATATTTTATCTCTAAGTTGTTCATATATTAAATTTGTAATTCTCGTGGAATAAAATTAATATATAATAATTGATGAATAAAATAGTAGTGTGAAAGTTTTTTCAGTAAACTATTATTTCAAGTCAGTAATCTTGCTTGCCTCAGTTTTAATTCTCACTGAGGAATTATTGTAGGCAAGACTATTGATCCTTGGTAAATATATTCTCACAAAGTTTTTACTTTCTTTTAGCACAATTCAAGCAAGAAAAATATTTTGGTTTAAATGTCACTAGTCTTAAATTGATTAATTAACATAATTCTCACGTAGTGTTATTAATTGATTATTTTTTAGTGAGCAAAATATAATCGTATTAGAAATAAGCAATTATTCTTTAGAGAAATAAATGTATAAATTGAGATTTTATTATAGTAATATTATCAAGTGAATTCAATGATTCCCAACTCCTTTTTAAATTATAAATCTTCCAAAAATATTTTGTTCTGTTTAAGTAATAAACAAGTTTTATAACTCACTCACTTTTTATCAATTTAATTCTCTCAAATAGTAGTTAAAATATTACAAGTTTGTAGCATAGATTATCCAGTCTCTGTGGGATGATATCTTAAACTATATTAGAATTTGAAAGAGTACGAGCAGGAAATTCCAATACATATTGGCCTCGTCAAATTTTTGGCGTCGTTGCCGGGGATTGGCATGCATCTACTTCAGATTAAATATTTTGTTACTAATTTGAGAATTTATTATTATTATTATTATTATTATTATTATTATTATTATTATTATTATTATTATTTCTGTCAGTATTTTCACTATTTACTAACTAGTACTTCTTCCTACTACTTCTATTATTAGCTTTTCTTTAGTATATTTAGTATAATATTACTATCACTTTTACCTATAAATAGTATTCTAACTTTATTTCTATTTACTATTATTTTACTAGTACTACCTTTACTTATATTTAATATATATTATCGTACTTTTTTTTGTCTTTAAAAATTTTATTAGTTATTTTATTAACTACTAGTACTGCTTTAGAAACTACTATTATTTTTTTTCTCTTTAAAATTTTAAGTAGTTTATGACCCGCTCTTCTACAAAAAAGTTGGCTAGTTACGATCCAGAAATTAAAAAATCTCTTCGATTGTGCAGGAAAGGAAAAACATCATCTTCTCAAAGCATAGCTGGTGAAGGAATGGAGAATCAGGGAGTAGAAGACATTCAACCACCAGTCCATGTGGAGGATCAGTTTGATGAAGTAGCACCAAGGCCAGCAAATAGAATCCTAAGGGATTATGCTAGACCTGACCGCTTCAAGTGTGAATCTAGTATCAAAAAACTGCCATTGGCAGCCAACAACTTTGAAATCAGGACTGGCCTGATTCAAACAATTCAACAGTCTTGCATCTTCATTGGAGACCCAAGTGAAGATCCACAGAGTCATTTAATTGAATTTCTGGAACTTTTTGAAACAACTAAGTATAATGGAGTACCTCCTGAAGCTATTAAGTTAAGGTTATTTTCTTTTTCTTTAAAAGGAGATGCCAAGACTTGGTAGCGAAGTTTGCCACAAGGTTCCATTACCACATAGGACCGAATGACTGAGAAATTTTTAAATAAATATTTTTTCCCTGCTAAAACCACAGAGTTAAGACAAGACATCTCTAATTTCTTGCAGACTGACACTGAGTCAGTTTATCAAGCTTGTGAAAGATTAAAAGTAATGTTAAGAAAATGTCCACATGTGATGACCCAGCATGTCGTCTTAAGAATTCAAGCCCCAATACCCTATTAACTACTTTTCCCATATTTATTTCTACTATTTTGATTTGCTGGGATATTTGATTTTGAGCTTTGGAGAGTTTTGGAATACTTAGTCCCTAAATGAGAGCTTAAGTGTTGGAAATTTGACCGTAGTCGGATTAGTGTGAAGACGGCCTTAGAATGGAATTCCGATGGTTCCGTTAGTTTCATTTGGTAATTTCGGACTTAGAAGCGTATTCGGATTGTATTTTGGAGGTTCGTAGCTAATTTAAGATTGAAATGCCGAAAGTTAAATTTTTGAAGCTTTCGGTTCGATAGTGAGATTTTGATCCGAGGGTCGGAATGGAATTTGGGAAGTTGGAGCAACTCCATAGTGTTGAATGTGACGTGTGTGCAAAATTTCAGGTCATTCGGACGACGTTTGATAAACTTTTTGATCGAAAGCGTATTCTTAGAGTTTTTGGAATTCTTATGCTTGAATCTGATGAAAAATTGGTATTTTGATGTTGTTTGGAGAATTCCGAAGGTTGGAACAAGTTTGAATGATTTTATGGGATATGTTGGTAAGTTTAGTTAAGGTCCTGGGGGCCTCGGGTCTATTTCAGATGCTCAAATGGGCACTTTTGGTTTTTGGGAGATTTCTGGTTTTTTGGTATTTTTGCAGCAGTGATTTGTTCATTGCGATCGCGTGAGTTCACTTGCGATCGCGTAGAGTAAGTTGAGGCCAGGCTATTTTGTGAATTGCGATCGCATAGGCTGAGTAGTGTTGGTCAATGCATTCGCATAGTGACCTTTGCGTTCGCGTAGAAGGACTTGGAGTGGCAGTGAGGTGATACAATTGCTCTATGCAATTGCATAGAGCTGGTCGTGATCGCGTTGCATTGAGGAAGTTGTCTTATGCGATCGCGTAGGTATTTCTGCGATTGCATAGGGTTAAATTTGGGCAATATTTAAATAGCCCATCCGTGACCCTTCTTTATTTTTCCACCATTTTTGAACGGGATTGAAGCTTTTGAGGGAGATTTTTTAGGAAACCAAAGGAGAATCACTTGGAGGTATTATTTTTGACTTCATAACTCATTTATATGTGATTAAAGACCTAATTAGCGGTGAGAAATTTGGAAAAAATGGATAATTAGGGCTTGAGATTAAGAGACCTTAAAATGGGTATTTGAGGGGCCAATTGAACTCCGATTTTAGTGTTCTTGTTATGTATAGACTCGTGAGAGTATGAGGATTCTAAAAATGTGAATTTTCCCTGATTACGAGACGTGGGCCTGAGGGGCATATTGGTTATTTTACCTAATTTCGCGTATTAGCTTAGAATTTCTTTGTGGAATCAGTTACTTGAAGCGTTATTTACATTATGTAATTGAATTGAATAGATTTGGGCCATTTGGAGTCAAGTACTCATGGCAAGAACGTGGTTTCGGATTGATTTTGAGCTAGTTCGAGGTAAGTGGCTTGCCTAACCTTGTGTTGGGGACCTTCCCCTTAGGATTTGGTAAATTTGATAATTGAAATACTTTGTACGTGAGGTGACAAGTGCGTACTTGTGTTAATTGTTGGAAGTCCGGTTTTTATTAAGTAATTACTAGCATGTTTCCTTTCCTGTTTTTATTACTTGCATTATTAAGCTTGTTGTTAGCTTAGGAAAGCATGTCTAAGTGATTTAATTTCTTTATTTGCTCAAACTGCCTTACCTGAATTCTATGCAGCATGCTAGGCTAGAATTACTTGTTTGCCTTAATATAAAATTTGCCATTTCTGAATATTTTTCCTATTGCTGCTGTGTATTTACATTGGCACTACGGATGTGGGATTCCGGTAGCTCCCCCTTGTCTATTTATTTGAGACTGCGTATGTGGGATTCCGTTAGATCCCCCTTGTCTGTTTATTTGGGACTACGGATGTGGGATTCCGGTAGATTCTCCTGCACAATTATATGGAACTCCAGTACTGGGTATTTATATTTGGGACTACGGATCGAGATTTCGGCAGTTCCTCGTACACTGATAGTTGGACTACTAGACGGGATCCTGGGAGATCCTTTGGATATATATGATGGACTACGGGACGATATCCCGGGAGATCCACTGAATAGTTGTAATTGGGACTACAGGATGGTATCCTGGAAGGTGCCCCCGGTTATTATCTCTGTGTTAAGTTGTATTTCTTTCCCATGATTTATTTTGTCTCCGTTCTAGCTATTGTTGTTCTTTCAACTCTATGTTATTTCTTACTGCCGCGCTTATTTATACTATTTTATTCCACACTATTAACCCTTATATTTTATTTAACTTCAGTAGGGCCCTGACCTTCCTCGTCACTACCCGACCGAGGTTAGGCTTGGCACTTATTGAGTATTGTTGTGGTGTACTCATGCCCTTTCTGTGCTTGTTTTTCATGTGTAGATTTAGTTACTTTCACTCAGTCTTATCATCCTTGAGGCGAGGTGCTTCTGTAGAGATTTCAAGTATATCTGCCGCATCCGCAGACCGAGGAGTCCCTTTCTATTCTCACTTTTAAGTATTAGCCCTTCTGTGTTTCTTTCTTTGTTAGACATTCTAAAGTTAGACACTATTAGATATTCAAAGGCTTGTGGTTTCATGAGATTCCGGGTTTTGGGAAGGTGTATTAGTCTTTGATAAGTTGTATTGCATATGACTAGCCGCATTTTTAATATTGTTTCATTCGGTTATTTTAGCTTTTAATTATTTCTTCCGCAAGTTTTGGTTATTTTCTACATTATTAGACTTACCTAGTCATAGAGACTAGGTGTCGTTACGACAGTTCCCGAAAGGCGAACTAAGGTCATGACAAGTTGGTATTAAAGCTCTAGATTCATAGGAGTCATGGATCACAAGACGGTTTTTTAGAGTCTCGCTGATCTGTACAGAGACGTCTGTACTTATCTATGAGAGGCTAAGTAACTGTTAGGAAAATTCCACTTCATTTGATTTCCTTGTCGTGCAAGATTTTGACATCACAATTCTAAACTTATATCTTCTATTATCTCAGTGATGGTGAGGAAACGCACTACCAGAGATGATCAGGCACCTGCACCCCCTTCGAGAGCCGTCAGAGGTCAGGGACGGGGTAGAGGTCGAGGACACGCACATAGTGTAGCCAGAGAACCCACGCGAGCTATCACCGAATGCCACCAACAGTTCCAGATGGAGTCCAGGCACCTGATATGCCTACTTCTACTACTACTCCAGCATTTTAGGAGACCTTAACACAGTAACTAAGCATGTTTGGTACTTTGGCTTGTGCAGGGTTGCTTCCGCTTGCTTCAGCTACATCTCAAGCCGGGGGAGGAGCACATACTCCCGCCGCCCGCACTCTAGTGCAATGAGTTCTCATTGTTCGGGTTCTAGGTGTCATGGCGACACAACCTGTGGTCCTAGTTCAGCGGGTGGTGAGGAACTCTCGTCGAATAGAGGACATGTGGGTCCAGGATAGAGGACAGACGAGGTCAGGAGAGAGAGTATAGGGATTTAAGGAGACCTCGTAGACTGAAGAGAACCACTGGTCCTTATTTTGGAGGAAGAGTATGTCATGGTAGAGGTTTTGTGGGTCAGCCAGCTCAGCTTGCATCTCAGATTTCACACAGTGTTTCAGGTGTTCAGGGGTCTTGGAGTACCCATACCATACAGTTTCCACTGCCACGTCCTCACAGAGCTTGTTTTGAGTGTGGTGGACACACGCCATTTGGTAAGGGATTGACCTAGACTTGGGAGAAGCGCGCCTCCACAGACTTCTCAGCCATAGCGTGCTCCGTAGAGTTCTCAGGCTATGATCACAGCTCTAATTGCTACCCACCTGGTCAGACAGCTAGAGGTAGAGGTCGGGGAGGTAGAGGTCACCCTAGAGGGGGAGGCCATGCCAGATATTATGCCCTTCCTTCCTATATCGAGGTTGTCGCCTCCGATTCTGTTATCACAGGTATTGTCCTGGTTTGTCATAGAGATGCATCGGTTTTATTCGATCCAGGATCCACCTATTCTTACGTGTATTCTTATTTTGCTCCGCATTTAGGTGTATCTCGAGATTCTTTGAGTTACCATGTTTATGTTTCCACTCCTATGGGAGATTATCTTGTTGTGGATCGTATTTATCGATCGTGTTTGGTTGCTCTTAGTGGCTTTGACACCAGAGCCGATTGTTGTTGCTCAACATGGTAGATTTTGATATTATCTTAGGAATTGACTGGTTATCACCCCATTATGCTATTCTTGATTATCATGCCAAAACCGTGACGCTGGCCATGCCAGGTATGCCACGTGTTGAGTGGAGGGTTACTTTAGATCACTCTCCCAGTAGAGTTATTTCTTTCGTTAAAGCTCAGTGTATGGTTGAGAAGGGGTGTGACACATATTTAGCCTATGTGAGATATGTCAGTATTGGTAACCCTTCAGTTGATTCAGTTCCAGTAGTACGGGACTATTCCGATGTGTTTCCAGCTGATCTTCCAGGCATGGCACCTGATAGAGATATTGATTTTGGCATTGATTTGTTGTTGGGCACTCATCCCATTTCTATTCCTCTGTATCGTATGGCTCCTCCTGAGTTGAAGAAGTTGAAGGATCAGTTATAGGAATTGCTTGATAAGGGTTTTGTTAGGCCCAGTGTATCACCTTGGGGTGCTCCTATCTTGTTGTGAAGAAAAAGGATGGTATGCGTATGCGTATTGATTATCGCCAGTTGAACAAAGTTACAGTGAAGAATCGTTATCCTTCGCCCTGTATTCATGACCTGTTTGACCAGCTTCAGGGCGCACGGGTGTTTTCTGAGATTGACTTGCGCTCAGATTACCATCAGTTGAAGATTCGAGAGCCAGATATCCCGAAGGCTGCTTTCAGGACTCTGTATGGTCATTACGAGTTCCTTGTTATGTAATTTGGGCTGACCAATGCCCCCAACAGCCTTTATGCATTTGATGCACAATGTGTTCCGGTTGTATCTTGACTCGTTCATCATTGTCTTTATTGATGATATTCTGGTGTATTCTCGGAATTGGGAAGATCATGAGCAGCACCTAAGGACAGTGCTTCAGACTTTGAGAGAAGAAAATGTGAGTTTTGGGTTGGATTCCGTGGCATTCGTAGGCCACGTGGTATCGAGTGAGGGTATTCTGGTGGATCCGAAGAAAATAGAGGTCGTGCAGAGCTGGCCCAGACTATCCTCAGCTACAGAGATTCGCGATTTCCTTGGCTTAGCAGGTTACTACCATCATTTTTGTGGAGGGGTTTTCATCGATTTTAGCCCTTATGACCAGATTGACCCAGAAGGGTGCTCTGTTCTAGTGGATGGAATAATGTGAGGTGAGTTTTCAGATGCTCAAGACAGCTTTAACTATAGCCTCAGTTTTGATATTGCCTACAGGTTAGAGGTCTTATACGATTTATTGTGACGCCTACTGGATTAGCCTCGGAGCGATGTTGATGCAGGACGGTAGGGTGATTGACTACGCGTCCAGACTGTTGAAGGTACATGAGAAGTATTATCCGGTTCATGACCTTGAGTTAGCTGCCATTGTTCGCGCTCTAAAGATTTGACGCCATTAAGGTGTGAACAATGGCAGCTAACTCAAGGTTGTGAACCGGATAATTCATCTCATGTACCTTTAACTGTCTTGACGTGTAGGCAATCAACCTACCGTACTGCATCAATACCGCTCCGAGGCTAATCCTCGAGGAATCACAATAGACATTGTAAGACCCCGTACCTGTAGGCAATATCAAAATTGGGGCTGTAGTCAAAGCTGTATTGAGCTTCTGAAAGCTCGCCTCACGCTCTTCCATCCACTGGAACGGAGCACCCTTATGGGTTAGTCTGATCATAGGGGCTGCAACCAATGAAAACCCCTCCATAAAACGACGGTAGTAACCCGCCAAACCGAGAAAACTACAGATCTTTGTAGCTGAGAATGGTCTAGGCCAACTTAGCACTACCTCTACCTTCTTCGGATCCACCTGAATACCCTCACTCGGTACCACGTGGCCTAAGAATTCCACGGAATCCAACCAAAACTCACATTTTGAGAACTTTGCATATGACTTCTGTTCCCTCAAAGTCTGAAGCACTGTCCTCAGGTACTGCTCATGATCTTCTCGACTCCGTAAATATATAAGAATTTCATCAATAAAGACAATGACAAAAGAGTCAAGATATGGCCGGAATACACTGTGTATCAAATACATAAAGGCTGCTGGGGCATTGGTCAGCCCAAATGACATAACAAGGAACTCGTAATGACCATATTGAGTCCTGAAAGCAGTATTCAAGATATCTGGCTCCCGAATCTTCAACTGATAGTAACCTGAGCGCAAGTCAATCTTAGAAAACACATGTGCGCCCTAAAGCTGGTCAAACAGATCATCAATACGAGGCAAAGGATAATGGTTCTTGACTGTAACCTTATTCAACTGGCGATAATCAATACACATACGCATAAAACCATTATTTTTCTTCACAAACAAGATAGGATCACCCCAAGGTGATACACTGGGTCAAATAAAGCCCTTATCAAGCAATTCTTGTAAGTGATCCTTCAACTTAGGAGGAGCCATACGATACAGAGGAATAGAAATGGGCTGAGTGCCCGGTAAATGATCAATGTAGAAATCAATATCTCTATCAGGCGGCATGCTCAAAAGATCAGCTGGAAACACATCGGGAAAATATCGTACTACTAGGACTGAATCAACTGAAGGGGTATCAATACTGCCATCTTTTGCATAGATTGGGCCTGGCCTCCCCCTCTAGGGCGGCCTCTACCTCCTCGACCTCCACTTCTAGCTAGCTGAGCAGGTGGGGTAGCAAATAGAGCTGTAACCATAACCTGAGAACTCTGCGGGGCACGCTGTGGCTGAGAAGTCTGTGGAGGTGCACCCCTCCCAAGTCTAGGGTGATCCCTCACCATATGGCATGTTTCACCACAGTCAAAACAATCTCTAGGAGGACATGGTGGCTGTGACTGGCTCGGGCCAGGTCTGCTGGACTGACCTCTGAAAGCACCCCGCGCAGGAGGCGCGCTAGAAATTGAAGGTGCATAATAAGGCTCCTAAGACCTAGGAGGAGCTAGAGCACTACTGGCTGCTGGAAGAGCTGAATGAACAGGGCTACTCATATAACCCCTACCATGACAACCTGCTAGTTGGGCACGGGCACCAGAGAAATGGCCCGACTCTCGAGACCTCTTGGCCACCCTCTTCTCTCTCTCTCCCTAGCATACATACCCTCAATCCTCCTAGTAATGCTCACTACCTGCTGATAAGGAATATCTATCTCCAACTCACGAGCCATGTTAAACCTGATGCTGGGAATAAGCCCCTCAAAAAATCGGCAAACCCGCTTGCGAACAGTAGAAACCAAGACT
The DNA here is from genome assembly GCA_026770625.1 of Nicotiana glauca. Taxonomy (NCBI): domain Eukaryota; kingdom Viridiplantae; phylum Streptophyta; class Magnoliopsida; order Solanales; family Solanaceae; genus Nicotiana; species Nicotiana glauca. Next base: position 47,536 of record MU708040.1, read on the forward strand.
GGTACATGTCTAGCCAAGCTAGTGTAACAAACAACATACTTTGAGACGGTCATAGCACCCTGGCGCAAATGCTCAAACTCGGCGTGCCATACATCTGTGAGGCTTTGAGAAACAAACTCTCTCTCATGAATAAATCTGAAAATAGGGTCCAAGTTAGCAAAGCAGCCTCGTACGGACTGTCTAACTCATAGGTGCGCCACCACTCATAGGCGGCTCCTCGAAGCTAGAAAGTAGTGAAGGAAACCCAGCTTGATCCTAATATACCCATGGTATGGAGAATACGGTAGCACTCCTCCAAAAATCCCAAGGCATCCTCTGATGCTAACCCACTGAATACAGGAGGATCATACTTCTTGAACCTCTCAGGTCTCTGCTGCTCATCCTTTGAAGCCGCTGCCCTGTCCTCAGGATGGCCATGGGCTACAGGCTGCGCAGGAATAATCTCTAGGACCCGATCAACATGCACTCCCTGCTCAGGAGTGCGGGCGGCGGGAGTCTATGCTCCTCCCCCGGCCTGGGATGTAGCTGTAGAAAGGGGAAGCAACCATGCCTGATCCAAAGTGCTATACATGCTCATGAACTATGCCAGAGTCTCCTGAAGTGCTGGCGTAGTAGTAGCAGTAGGTGTGTTAGGTGCCTGGACTTCGACTGGCACTGTTGGTGGCTCCTCGATGGCAGCTCGCGCAGGTGCTCTAGCTGCATCGCGTGTGCGTCCTCGGCCTCTACCTCGGCCCCGACCTCTGATGGCTGCAATAGGGGGCGCGGGTGCCTGATCATCTCGGGTAGCACGTGTCCTCACCATCCGTGAGAGAATAGAAGATAGAAGTTTAGAATTGTGATATCAAAATCTAGCATGACAAGGAAATCAAATGAAGTGGAATTTTTCCTAACAGTTACATAGCCTCTCGTAGATAAGTACAGACGTCTTCGTACCGATCAGCGAGACTCTAATAAACCAGCTTATGATTCATGACTCCTATGAACCTAGAGCTCTGATACCAACTTGTCACGACTCTGGTTCGCCTTCCGTGAACCATCGTGATGATACCTTGTTTCTATGACTAGGTAAGCCTAAATTGCGAAAGAAAAAACAAATTTGCGAAAATAAAGTAATAAACAGCGTATAAAATGCCGCTCAGCATACACAATATTTAACTCTAAAAATCAATACATATTCCCAAGACCCGGAAACCCACGAATCACAAGCTAAGGATATTACATAGTTGTAACTCCAAAATGTCTCACAAAGATAGAAATACAGAAGGGCTAATACTTAAAAGCGAGAATAGAAAGGGACTCCTCAGTCTACGGACACGGAAAATATACCTCGAAGTCCCTAGAGTAGTCTCCTCACCTCAAAGGTGATAGGACTGAGTAACAGTACCTGGATTTGCACATGAAAAACATGCGCAGAAAGGGCATGAGTACACCACAATGGTACTTAGTAAGTGCCAAGCCTAGCCTCGGTTGAGTAGTGACGAGGAAGGTTAGGGCCCTACTAAGGTTAAATAAAAGATAAAGTTCGACAGTGTGGATCAGAGCAGTATAAATAAGTACAGCGGTAAAAGTAACATGGGATATAAAGAACAACAACAAGTATACAGAGGCAAAATAAACACAGAAAGAAATACAGCTCAACACAATAATAACAATCGAGAATCTTCCAGGATACCGTTCTGTAGTCCCAAATATACATATCCAATAAGTCTTTCGGATACCGTCCCGTAGTCCAGCTCATAGTGCACAGGGATCTACCAGAATCCCGTTCCATAATCCCAAGCATAAATAGCCAGTACTGGAAAAATCTATCGGGTGCATTCCCGTAGTTTCATATAACTGTGTAGAGGGGGATCTATCGAAATCCCACATCCGTAGTCCCAAATATAAATAGACAAGGGGGAAGCTACCAGAATCCCACATCCGTAGTCCCAATGTAAATACACAACAACAACAGGAAAAATACTCAGAAATATCAAATTTCATATTAAAGCAAACGGGTAGTCTAGCCTAGCATGCTGCACAGAGTTAAGGTAAAGCAGTTTGAACAAATAAAGCAACTAAATCACTTAGACATGTTTTCCTAAACTAACAACAGGTCTAAGAGTGCAAGTAATAAAAATAGGAAAGAAAACATACTAGAAATTACTTAATAAAACCCGAATTTCCAACAATTAGCACAAGTACGCACTCGTCACCTCACGTACAAGGCATCTCAATTACCAATTATACCAAATCCTAAAGGGAAAATCCCCTACACAAGGTTAAACAAGCCACTTACCTGAACCGGCTCAATAATTAATCTGAAACCACACTCTTGCCACGAGTACTTGACTCCAAATGGCCCAAATATATTCAATTCAATTGCATAATGTAAGTAACACTTCAAGTAACTGATTCTACAAAGAAATTCTAAGCTAATATGCAAAATTAGGTAAAATGACCAAAATGCCCCTCGGACCCACGTCTCAGAATCGGGTAAATTTATATTTTCAGAATCCTCACACTCTCACGAGTTCAGGCATACCAAAATTATCCAAATCTAAGGTCAAATTCCCAATCAAAAGTTAAATTCTAAGTCTAAGAACTTTCTTCCAACGTTTCCCCAATTTTTATCTCCAATCCGAAATTAAATAATGAAACTAACTATAGATTGATGGAAAATAACTAGAAAGGGTTAAAGAATTGTTACCCACTAATCTCCTCTTCAATTTTCTACCGGAATCGCCCCTTTCCCGAGCTCCAAATCGAATTCCCAACTTTTGAAACCAAACCCTCGGAATTTCATATTTTTGCCCAGCTATTACCGCATATGCGGTCCTGCTTTTGTGCAACACGGGTCGCATCTGCGACTTCTCACTTTAAACCCATCTTCCGCATCTACGACTCCCCATCCGTAGATGGGGTACCGCTCCTGCAAAAATCCTACTGCTTCTGCGGTCCCTGTTGAACTTCCCCATTTCTGCTTCTGAGATAGATTCGCCACTTCTACGGCTCCGCACATGCAGTCCCACACTCGCAGGTGCATTTATGATAGAAGAACAGCTGAAGCTGCAACTCCAAATTCCAAAAATCTTTCCGTCAACCATCCGAAATCATCCCGAGGCCCCCGAGACCTCAACCAAAGATACCAACATATCCCATAACTTCATTCAAACTTTTTCCAACCTTCGGAACGCTCAAAAATACATCAAAACACCTATTTTTCATCAGATTCAAGCCTAAGTATCCCAAAAACTCTAAAAATACGCTTTCGATAAAAAAGTCTATCAAACCTCATTCGAATGACCTGAAATTTTGCACGCACGTCACATTCAATACTAAGGAGCTACTCCAACTTCCAAAACTCCATTCTGACCCTCGAACAAAAATCTCACTATCGAACCGGAAACCTCAAAATTTGACCTTTCGGCATTTCAAGCCTAAATTAGCTACGGACCTCCAAAACACAATCTGAACATGCCCCTAAGCTAGAAATCACCCAACGAAGCTGACGGAACCATTGGATTACATTCCGAGGCCGTCTTCACACTTTTTTGACTATGGTCAACTTTCCAACACCTAAGCTCTCATTTAGGGACTAAGTGTCCCAAAACTCTCCGAAACATGAAACCGAATATCCCGGCAGTTAATAGGGGATCGAGACATTAATCTTAAGATGACAGGTCGTATTTTTCTGGCCGACTCTCTTCAAAGATGCCCGAGCATATATTGCACAATGTGACAGGTGTCAAAGAACATGTAACATCATTAAGAGAGATGAGATGTCATTGCAATCAATACACGCATGTAAAATATTTGATGTTTGGGGAATAGATTTCATGAGACCTTTTCCTTCCTCTCATTATTTTGAATATATCCTTGTGGCTGTGGATTATGTGTCAAGATGGGTTGAATCCATACCCACAAAAAAATGATGCTCGAACAGTGTGCAATTTTCTCAAAAAAAATATTTTTACCAAATTTGGCACAGCACGAGTCATCATTAGTGACCAAGGAATTCATTTTATGCTTTGCTGATAAAATATGGTATGACTCATAAAATAGGAACGCCATATCATGTTCAAACTCAAAGGCAAGTTGAAGTTTCCAACCGTGAGTAAAAAAGAATTCTTGAAAAGACGGTTGGAATCTCAAGAAAAGACTGGGCTTTAAAATTAAATGATGTATTATGGGGATACCGAACAACATTCAAAACGCAAATTAGAACATCCCCATATAGATTAGTCTTTGGGAAAGCTTGTCATTTTCCAGTTGAATTAGAACACAAAGCTTTTTGGGCACTAAAAGCACTAAACTTTGAATTAGCCTCTGCTGGTAAAAAATAGATTTTTTCAGGTTAATGAGTTGGAAGAAATGAGGTTGGAGGCCTATGAAAATGCAAAACTTTTTAAAGAAAAAACAAAAAATGGCATGACAATTTGATTCGAATAAAAAGTTTTATAATTAGATATCAAGTGCTTCTTTACAATAGTCGGCTCAGGCTATTCCCAGAAAACTTAAAATCAAGGTGGACCGGTCCTTACAATGTAACAAATATTATTCCATATGGAGAAATTGAAATCCAACAGAACAATAGAGGTGACAAGTTCAAGGTAAATGGTCAAAGACTAAAATTATACTTTGGAGGACATTTTGAGAAACATTCATCGGTCACTTTGATCGACTAATGAATTCCACAGGTAATAAGTCGAGTTGACGACGTTAAACTCACAACTATAGTAACATACCCGTAGCCATTGAAGGTGAAGCAATGAAGACTTATAAGTCCAACATAGGTTTGATAATTAAATGCTTAACCAATTAATCTGGTCAATATTCAGGTTACTGTACAACCAGAGCATCTCATGAAGGCCTCTACAAAAATAAAGTCACCTACACAGGAGTAACTCCATGGTGATCGGTATGCCTAAGTAACTGGTTGGTTAACCATTTAATGATTCAATTCGAATGTTGGATTAGGTAATTTTTGATTTATATTTAAACCAGGATGAATGATAAGGTCTTAAGTTAGTGAGTCTATTACACATTGAACATGTGTGGTCACAATTTCTTTCAAGCTTTCTTCTGCGATTGTCACTTTGTAAGCCAAAAAGATTTTTTATTTTATTTTATAAACATTAGTATTAATTTTTTCTTTTCTTAAATTAATACTTATATATGTATATCTCTTATCACATATTTAATCCAGGAGGATGAAACAATTCACGTGTGGAGGAGGTATATTTTGATGCATTTCTAGTATATGTTACATATGAATCTAATTAATATATATATATATATATATATATATATATATATATATTTATTAGATTCATATGTAACATATACTAGAAATGCATCAAAATATACCTCCTCCACACGTGAATTGTTTCATCCTCCTGGATTAAATATGTGATAAGAGATATACATATATAAGTATTAATTTAAGAAAAGAAAAAATTAATACTAATGTTTATAAAATAAAATAAAAAATCTTTTTGGCTTACAAAGTGACAATCGCAGAAGAAAGCTTGAAAGAAATTGTGACCACACATGTTCAATGTGTAATAGACTCACTAACTTAAGACCTTATCATTCATCCTGGTTTAAATATAAATCAAAAATTACCTAATCCAACATTCGAATTGAATCATTAAATGGTTAACCAACCAGTTACTTAGGCATACCGATCACCATGGAGTTACTCCTGTGTAGGTGACTTTATTTTTGTAGAGGCCTTCATGAGATGCTCTGGTTGTACAGTAACCTGAATATTGACCAGATTAATTGGTTAAGCATTTAATTATCAAACCTATGTTGGACTTATAAGTCTTCATTGCTTCACCTTCAATGGCTACGGGTATGTTACTATAGTTGTGAGTTTAACGTCGTCAACTCGACTTATTACCTGTGGAATTCAT
>MU708040.1:54118-69991 GCA_026770625.1 Nicotiana glauca
ATATATATATATATATATATATATATATATATATATTTCTTTCCTCTATCCTATTTGTAGGCTTTTAATTAACAAAATAAATTCTTTACCATATGTCCAATGATTAATTCTTTTCATCTTCACCATGTAAATTCCATATGTATGATTTTGATTTTGTGAAGGCAGAAGCAAGCATTTTTATCTCCGAAAATCATTGGAATTGAGAACAATTATGATCACAAAACAGATAGAATCAATAAACTTGGCTACAACTTGCTCTAAATGTTTCTCAAGGCGAAATAATAGGTGACACTGATTTTTGGAAAATAAAAGGCTTTCTTTGATTTACCATTTTCTAGCCTTCTTATTTTCTAACCAAATACATATAAATATTCCATTAGAACCCTTCTTTGAGCTTTTGTCCCATTTTTTTCAACACATTGATTTCTTATTGAGAAGAAGAAAAAGAAAAAAAAGTAGTAATTATATATATACATATATAGTCATGAGATTTTCCAGCTAAAATAAGCAGAGATTGGTGTATATATTTTTTTAAAAAGGATAGAAGAAGAAGACTTTTTTTACATGAATATAAGATATTTGAGATTACAAAAAAAAAGTGTTATCAAAGGGAGAAAATGTCGAGCACCAAGAAATGTTTGCTCCAAGCTAGGGAAATAAGTCACTCTAAAAATATCCTATCCTACCAGCCTGGAGCCTAACATTACAAGCCAAGAAAAGTCCTAAAAAGATTCTAAAAATCAATGTTGAACTTATGTTAGTGGAAAAAAATATACAAGAGTATAATACTAACTGAATAAGTGATTATAAATCTATCAATTCTGAAAGATTCAAGGGAAGAAGATTATAAGTTCTTGTTGATCAAAGCAGAATTCAGAAATAAGGTAAAAGATTTCGTGAATTTAAAAAAGTTAATTGCATTGACCTTATTAGAAGATATTTATTTTGTATAAATTTGCTATCCTACAATAGTCATGAATTTTGGAAAATATATTTTTAAAGTATTCTTTTTCCTCGAGGACGAGCAAAAGTTCAAGTATGTGAGTATTTGATGGATTTAAATTATTCATGTAATGTCTAGGTAAAAAATAAGTTTTTAAAATAAAATATGTAGGTAGATATGGAATACATATTGGCCTCGTCACTTAACCAGATGGGCCATCCCTTTTTCATCAGTGTTTGCAAGAATCTTTCTATTGAGAACTTTTCTATTCCTGAACTATGTAAGTCTATCAACCACAACTGTCACGTTCTTTCTCGTCTTCCCTCTACTGGCCCTTTCGGATGGGGTAACAACCTTTATCTTTTGTGCATAAGACTTTTCTGGCAAAATAGGCTCAGACTCATCTTCTTCGTCCAACTCAACCACAAGTTCCACAACTGAAACTTCATTCCTTGGCTTCTTGGAACCTCTAGACTCCTTAATAATTTGTTCATAAACAACCTTTCTTTTGCTCTGTGTAAAAGGAGTCCTGACAGGAGGAGCCACTTTTTTTCTTGTTGGAAATGCAGACTTTGTTACTTTCACAGGAGTCTTTCTGGGTTTTTTCCCTACCTTAGACATGGGCAAGTCATCGTCATCATTGATGACCTCCTTATCTCTAGTGAAAGGAGTTAACAAGGGTTCAGGTTCTCCAGTCCTTTTCTCTCCACTTGCTTCTGTTGAAAGGGATATGAAAGCATTCCTAATGATCATAGAGCCTTCAAATTCCTCACTCATATTCTCATTCTCTTCCTCACTTTCTTCATCCACTCACTCACTATCACTTTCCTTTTCTTGATCCTCACCCTCACTCTCGGAATTACCCTTTTCTTTACTATTCTTTTCTTCTTCAGCTGAATCATCCACTAGTTCACCTATCCTATCTTCTATCTCTCTCCTAATCTCCCTCATTCTCACTCTTTCCCTATTCATTACCGATTTTTTGAGTAGTATGTTTTTCATGACTACCCACAACTCTTTTTCCTTTTCACCCTCATTATCATCCTCATCCTTAGTCTTACCGAATGAATGACCATCATATGCCTCCTTTTGCACTGGTTCTTTACTTCTTTCCCCCTCAACCACAAGACTCACAGTAGTGGTATCTACCTCTTTCTCCAGAGTTTCTGAACTCTTTTCTATAGTGATTTCCTCCAATTGTGGTTTATCACTTATGGGTGGAAGAGTGTCTAATGGCACTGCATCTATAGAAGAGGCCACGATATCTAATTTTGATGGAGGGAATTGTACTTGACTTGTAGTGATTGGCACTGACTCCCCCTAAACCACAGCTTCCTTGACCACTATGTCCACTTGAGCAATAGCATCAGGCATTACCTTGACATTCTTGACAGATTTTCTTGGAGTAACCTTGACCTTTGTAATAAGCACAGATGCATGATTGATTGGTTTTAGAAGTGAAGGTCCAGTGGGCATGGGGATGGTGAGAGCAGTAGGAATAGGGGATGATGGTGTAGGTACAGTGGAGGATATCGATGGAGAAAGAGCATGTCTATGCCTGGATTTGCATTTGGATGCTTCTTGAATATTTTGGCATTAACTGGCGAAAGTTGGCAATTTAAAGGTTTGGAAAGGTCATAAGTTTTACTGGGATTTGAATTTGATGATATCGGATCTAGATTGTGGTTTCTAGAATTAGAATTGCTTTGTTATGACATTTAGGACTTGTGTAAAAAATTTGAGGTCATTCCAGATTGATTTGATATGGTTCGGCACGAGTTTTGGAAATTAAAAATTCAAAAGATCATCAATTTTGAATTAAGGCGTGATTCATTGTTTTTGTCATTATTATATGTGATTTTAAGCCTCGAGTAGGTCCATATTACGTTTTGAGACTTGTTGGTATATTTGTATAGGGTCCGGATAGGCTCGGGTGTGTTTCAGATTGGTTCTGGATTATTTTGGGCTTTGTGGCGTTGATTGAGGCTGTTGATTCCTGTGTATCCGCATCTGCAGAGGGTTGGTCGCAGATGCAAACCTGCAGGTGTAATATATCTATTGCAGAAGCGAAGTTGGTCTATTATCGTGAAGACCGCAGGTGCTATTGTGATGAGCGCATGAGCGGGAGTGTATCTGCGGAGAATGATCGCAGATGTGGTTGCGTAGGTGCGCTTCTTTGATCACAGATGCGGAAGGTCGGCACTAGAGCTGGTAATGTAGATATGGAACTTTCCTTGCACCTGCGACGTTGCAGAAGAGGAATATCTTCCGCAGGTGCGAGAGCTCGATACTTTATGTGTTTCTCGCAAAAGCGAGGTTTTAGTCGCAAAAACAATGCCGTAGAAGTGGCTATTGTTTCACAGATGCAAAAAAGTCTGGGAAGAAACTATATATCGAGGGCTTGGTTATTTATTTCATATTTTGAGATATAGAGCTCGGTTTTGTGCGACTTTGGAGCAGTTTTTTACCATATGGATTGGGATATGTATTTTTTACTTTGATTTGATTATATTTTATGAATTTATCTTTGCTTTTTGCCTTTGGACTTTGGAGTATGAATTTTTAAGAGAAATTAGGAGGTTTTGTCTAAATTTTCTGATACACCCCATATTTTCGTACATAAAAGTATGCCATAAGTAAATTGAAGAAAGCTCGGAAATGAGATATTACATCTCGCATTTTTCATACGTTAAAGTGTCATCATAAGTTAATCGACGTAAGTTTGGAAATGAGATTATTTTAAGATTATAAATATTATGCTATTTCAAACAAGTGATGAGTAAATTTGCGGAGGTAAGGGGGTAAGCAAATCGAAGAAAATGAGTTTCGTCGAAGTTTGGCAATTTGGGGATAAAATACGATCCAAGCTATAATACCCTGTATTCATGTACTAGTGACATACAAGGTACCACATGACCATTATAGTAAGGTGTATAAAGTGTGTAAAAAGTGAATAATATTTTAAGTAATTTGAGATAATTCTTAATTATATGGGTAATTGATTAATTATTGAATTACTGGGGATTAAGGAGTTGATTAAGGAGAGGGGGTGAATATTTGGGCAGCCCACTATTCTTATTAGGACTCATAAATAATGTTGCAAGGTGGCACATTTAAGAGGGTTTGGTGGCTAGGTCATCACCTTGTGGGGCCCACATCCACCAAAGTTTAGAAAATCCTTCTAAATCACTTAAGGTGATGGAATGTCTCTACAATATGAGGGATTAAGGTTTCAGCCCATTTCATTCAAAGATTCATATGATTGTGACATGCTTACTACAAGAAGCCTCAAAGAAGGAATTCATGTGAATCCTTTACAATGCTTATGGCAACATGATCTTTCTTCAGCAAACTAACGTCCAAGAACAAAAAGTCATAAATTCATTCAAGATTCGATGATAGCAACGTGATTTGCTACAAAAAAAATTTATACGAAGTTATACTACGTAATAGCAATGGGAATTGCAATTCTAAGAGAGCCCGATATAATCTTTCTCAAGAATATCATACGAATTTTTTTTCGCTTCGATCCGACGTTACATGTTTTGTCCGTTTGACAGGTATTGGAAGAATTGTCAAGAGAATCGGTTCAGGTATGTTAAGGCTATCTCTTCTTTCCTTTTGGCATGGTCCATACGATACAAAAGAAACGAGCAAATGCACAATTTCTATGAATGACTTTATTCATAAAAATATTAGAGATGCATATGTTCTTGATTCCTCATGTATACCATTATTCTATCATCTGTTCATGGGTCTCAGAAAATACGTAAGTTGAAAAAAGTTTACTTCATGATATTACTCAAAGGCATATTGGTCTTATGACATTCTGAGAGATTTTATTGACGTACTTCTCTTGCATTGCATTCATTTATACATATACATTGACCCATGACCAAATAGCGTTATATACATGTATATGAGATATGGAAAAAGATTACGACGTTATATACGCACCACCACCTGATCAGCTAGTGCACGTTGATGATTTTGCCCACAGTGACCGAGATGATATGATGGGATGCCCTCAGAGGCTTGATGATATTATGGACACATGTACCTATACATGACATGACACTCATATGCATATGCATGACACTATAAGTATTTCATGATTTACAGAGTTATTCAGACTTACAGGTTGAGTTGTCTATGTTTCATCCATGTATTTTATATACTTATTTATATGTCTTACATACTCGGTACAACATTTGTAATAGCGTCACTTTTGCCTGGGGACGCTGCGTTTCATGCCCGCAGATTCCGATAGAGAGGTTGAGAGTCCTCCAAGTAGGCTATCAGCTCAGTGGAAGGTGTTGGTGCGCTCTATTTGCTCCAGAGTTCTTTTGTGATCAGTATGATTAGGACATGTATTGATTAGTATAGCGGGGCCCTGTCCTAACCTTTATGACATTTATATACTCTTAGAGGCTTATGGACATATGTCAGGTACGTAACAGATTGTATGGCCTTATCGGCCTATGTTTAGTATACGAGTGATTATTTTTGTCTTATAGGCCCATATGTGTTATTTATAAGTTAGTATTACATATTTTATTCTAGTTATCTTACGGCATCCTTTCCGTCTCATTTACCTATGATAGCATGATACGAAAAGATACGTTATGTTGGTACTCAGTTGAGTAAGGTACCGGGTGCCCATCGTGGCCCATCTGATTGGATTGTAACAAAAGTGATATCAGAGCAGTTCTGTCATAGGGAGTCTACAAGTCGTGTCTAGTAGAGTCATATTTATGGGTGTGTCGTGCACCATACTTATAAGCAGGAGGCTATAGGGCATTTAGGACTATTACTTTTTTTTCTTACTCTAGATCGTGTGGTAGAGATCACTTATAAGAATACAAACTCTGAGCTTTTATTTCATTCGTAATAACACCATACCTACAGTTGGTAAGATATTGAATGTGGCTATGGAAGAGTTGAGTCAGAGGGACTCCATTCTTCATGATGTTTATGAAGAGTAAATGTAAGGTCTTCAGTAGATCATGTGTGTACTAAGATGTGTAAGCCTCTTGATAAGGAGCCTTAAGTCAAGAATATCTATCCACCCCTATGATGAAACGCAATGAGAGATTCAGAAGATAGATACAAATTTCAAAAAAATAAAAAAAGAAAGATCGAGAAGGGTACGAGGTACCCAGTTAGTGAAGATTATCATTATTTACAATTCAAGCAGAATAATATAAGCATTTTGAGTTACCTTCAACAGTAACATAGGTATGTATAATTGTCTACACCCATCTCAGTTATGCCCTATGAGGGCTAATATGTGTAATTTAAGAGAAGGACGGATATCAGGATCTGGCTGGAGTTAGAGTAACCCAAAATGGTGAATGGATTGTTTGTGTTAGTTGACATTTCCGAAGGTTATTGCAAATATGCTAATAGATTACCTTGTGAGACACCCAGATGGCGCAGTCTATAACGATACAGCTAGATATGGATACTAGAATTTTCAAAAAATAAATTAAAATATAGGCAATCCAAAGAGCTAGTGGGTGGAGTTAGTGGAGCTAAAGGCAAGAGAATGTCTAGTTGAAGTTTTCAGAATAAAGTGATAGACATAAATGTTTGAAAAAAATAAGAAGAGAGTTAATAAAGCATTGTGAGTAAGATGTGATACATAGATGGCAACGGTAGATAAAAAAATGATAGAATTACAGAGTCCATAGACAAGGAAAGGAAAATACGAGAGAAAACAGGCCTTGAGGCAACAAAAGCGTATAGGTCATAAAGTCACATTCTCATTTCGAGAAACAAGCTCGTGACTCTAACGCTATTACCATAAGGAAAAGTTAGACCTAAGAGTAATATACATCAGTATGGATTGGTGAACGTGATAAACTAAACATGAATTAGGGACTGAGTAATTTGGTAATAGTCGGCATCATGAGAATTTCATATTGCATTCCGGTGATGATAAGAAATTTAGAGAATGATCATTCAAAAAGACGCTTCCCTAAAGCAAGCAATATGAGAAAAGTTAAGCTTAAGGGACTATATGTACCAGTTACATTAAGTGTCACCATCGCGAATAAGGAAATTTCGTTATCCTTGGTACAAAAAGATTACTGCAAGGTGAGTAAGGGTCATCAATGATGTGAAAAGATGCCAAAGGTGAAGAGGTAAAACATCTATAGGTATATCATCATAGCTCCAACTCCTAGTACTCCCATAAAGGGGAAAATAAGGAGTGATGTGGCATTAAGTCAAAATTAAGTAGTTCTAGTGATTATGGAATGGTAAAGGAAGAATGCGATAAAAATAAAAAAGGAATGAGGGTGCACTTATCCAAATTCTATAGATATGCTACGATTCCAGAACAAGCACAACGTCAAGGAAAGGAAGTAAGGGTTCCTACCTAGGATGTTATTGATAAATAAGGAGCCAGTGCGGGACGTAAGTTAAGACAAAGGAAATACCCAAGAAAGATTACGCGGAATATTAATATGAGAATGGGCCAATGAGTAGTTGGTAGTTGATTCAGGAAGAGCCTAGTTAATGGCTAGACAAGAGGACTCAGACAAATTAACAGATCATGTAAGATAAACATAGAAAAACCCAATATAGTGAATTCAGCCCCGCGGTTATGACATTGTAATACTTGAGAAATATTCAGATAGGAGTCAGGGTAGTTAAAGGTATTGTATGAGTGTTACGCAGGTAAAAGAGAGTGCCACTAGGAAGATAGTCAAAATATCAGCTTAGAAGCAACCCTACAAGCACATGAGTGTTGAGGTAAATAACTAAGGATAAATGTAGGTGAGTACGAACATCAAAAATTCTATCGTGAATATGATGTAATGAGCTTGCAGCTTTAAAAGAGTCAGAGGATCCTCTCTAAATACTACAATGAAAGACAAGTTGAGGAATTAAGGAAGAAGGCTTCAACCTAATCTCAGTGACCTAAGGAGGAAATGGTCTTATAAAAACTGTCTCACAACAACAGTGTATGCAGTCCATAAGAAAATGGCACCTACCGTGGCTAATGAACAGGAAGTAAAATTAAAAGTAATATTCAAGATCATATGAGTTGTATGGAATTTCAATATGTGTGGGCACTAAGGTAAGCTTAAGTATGCACGCAACAAGGGATATAAAGACCAGGAAAAGTAATTGCTTAAATTTAAAGAAAGCTGAGAAGGAACGAAAAGAATTATTCGATTAATGACCCAGGGTACGTTATGAACACACTTAAGATTTCGGAGTTTTATACATTTAGCATATATGTTGACAATCATACAAACATAGAAGACTCCAGTATAAGCTAAAAGAAAGAATTGAGCCTAGGGCATAGACAAAAGATTGAATTGTTAGAAGATTGAATCATGGATATTCCATAGCGTCCATGAAGGGCTAAAGTAATAACTAATACAATGAGCCGCAGATCGAAAGATATCTTAAGACAACATAAAGCTTGATTAGAGGAAAGAGGAAACTAAAGAGTTACATCAACTAAGTAAATCAGGAGTTTGAATATTGGACCCAAGAAATTATGGACATCGTGATTGAGAACATTGCAGAATCACTCTTAATATTAGAGGTGCAAGAAAGATAGTACAATAGCCATATTTGTAACGGCTCTAAAAAGCAAGTTAGAAGAGTACCAGCCTCGTAAGAAGTCAGTGTGAAGCTCTCACCGAATCATGTAAAGAGGTGCAAGTATTATAATAGAAGTTCAAGTTGTGGATGCGAATTATACCTATGTGGAAGGGAGGTCACGAAAGAGGTAAAAGATGTGACGCGGGACTTTAAGGTAAGTAAGGTAAAGGTGAACAACGTACGAGATACTCAAATGTAGTAGGTTGTGAATAGTCCATATTTCGAATAAAAGGCTATAAGCACAGGGATTCAGTATCCAAGAATGATAGCGGCATCGTGAGTAGCATATCTTCCAGCTTATAGTTTCTAGGTACCAAGAGATCTAGCCAAGAGAGTAAAGAAGAGTTAGAGACGATGTGGTGTCTCGCTTGATGTTCCAAAATCACATAAATTCTGTGGTGCAAGCAAATTGAAGGAAGGTTGCGAATAGTATAATTGAATATGTGTAGGTCGCAAGCTAAAATAAGGTAAAAACGACAAGGTTTTAGGAAGATATGAGTAAGGATAAGGAAGGGTGAGTGAGAGGGTGATGAGAGTAGATAAAGTCCTTAGGATTAAGCCCATGTAAACAAGAGAGTTGATGGTTTCTATAAATTATACAAAGCTCAGTATAGCCTGAAGGAGCCCAAACGAGTCTAAGACTAATGGCATTTAGAAGAGATGGAATGCTTCCCTGATAGTCCAATGAGGGTGTAATTGTGATAAATAAAGTATGATGTTTGGTCCTTCGATTGAGTAATGATTTGAAGAGGATTTCATGAATTGTAGGGGATTAAAATACCCACAAAAGTGAATCGCATTGTGATGCTATAAAATACGGTTATTGAAGTACAATATCGGCTAAGTGGATCAGTAAAACCACTTCAAATATTCCTCCATGCACGTAAGCCCTACTAGTAAGGTATTACATAAAAAGTTTCAAGTTATCAGTAATATATTGTAGATTAATATTGAGGTGAATCAACAATGGATGGACAAAATTCACAAAGTATGATATGAGATTATGCCGTCATTCTTAAGATAAACAGTAATGAGGAAGCATTAAAGGACTTAGATTTATACATATGGGATAAGCAACGAAAGTAACCTGGAGTTCAGTAGCAAACCTCAGTAACGATAAATAGAAGTAAGAGTTATCGTATAGAATGACCTACCTAGATGCAGTAAAGTCATATGAATGGATAACCAGGTCTATAAAATAAGATATAGCAGTATTCGTAAGTTCAACAAAGTATCGAGCAAAGAACTTCAGTATACCTATAGATGCCCAAGGGGACATCTTGTCAAGCTCTGTATATGTTTAGAAAGTGAGGCCTAGAGATTGGCTAAAAGTTGGAGGAAAAATAATAGAAGAGTCGCATTAGCGCACTTACAAGGTCGCAGTCATACAGGCTGAAGGACAGAAGGTAGCAATAGTTACGAGATGGAGTTTGGTATGTAAGTATACAGGATATGGGAAAAGGTTATGTCATTATATACGCACCACCACCTGATCAGTTGGTATACATTGATGATTTTGCCCACAATGGCCGAGATGATATGATGGGATGCCCTCAAAGGCTTGATGATATTATGAACATATTACATATGCATGACATAATATTCATATGAATATGCATGACACTATAAGTATTTCATAATTTACAGAGTTATCCAGACTTACAGGTTGAGTTATGTGCTCTATGTTTCTTCCATGTCTTTTATCTACTTATTTAAGTGCCTTACATACTCGGTACATCATTTGTACCGACGTCCCTTTTTCCTGGGCACGCTCCGTTTCATGCCTGTAGGTCCCGATAAACAGGTTGAGAGTCCTCCAAGTAGGCTATCAGCTCAGCAAAATATGATGACCCGACCCGTCGTCTCGTGAGTTACCGCTCTATTTTCCCCATTTTCAACTTCTTTATGCTTCATTATCCGTATCTTATGTGATCGAGTTGGTTTGGAGTGGTTTTGATAAGAAATGAGACACTTGGTCTCTTTTAAGAAGGCTTAAGTTGGAAAAGTCAATCGGACGTTGACTTATGAGTTATAGGGGTCAGATGTGAATTCCGACGGTTTGGTTAGTTCCGGGAGGTGAGTTTTGACTTAGGAGTGTGACCGGAAGTAATTTTGGAGGTCCGGTGTAGAATTAGGCTTGAATTGGCGAAGTTAGTATTTTGGCGAATTCCAGTTGATAGGTGTGATTTTGATCCGGGTGTCAGAATGAAATTTCGAGAGTTTTTGTAGCTTTATTGTGTTATTTGTGATGTGTGTGCAAAATTTCAGGTCATTCGGACATCGTTTGCTCGGGTTTTTGATGGAAAGTGTATTTCGGAAGTTTTCGGAAAATTAGGCTTGAATTCGATGAGTTTTGGGTAATTTGATATTTTTTGAGGTGTTTTGATAATTGGAACAAGTTTGAATGATGTTATGAGTTATGTTGGCATGTTTGGTCGGGGTCCCATGAGGCTAGGATAAGTTTTGGAAGATTTTTGCCGTTTTAAGCATAAGCATGTGATGATCCAAAGGTCTATTTTTAGTTCTAGAGATCGAAATTCGATTTCGAGACTTCCAAAATTTTAATAATGAATTATAGGAGTGATCTGGAAAGTTTGGTCTAATTTCATCAAGTCGCGACTGGGTTTTTGACGCGAAACATGAATTAATTGTTTAACGAGCGAAAAGGGTATTGCACTGAGCAAATGAACTTCAAATTGTGTTTCGATTAAATTAATATGTTTGTATTATTATTTGTGACTCATAGGAACAAGAATCGTCAAATTCCGAGTTCGTATGATGGAGTTAGAGCATTTTTAGTGAACTAAAAAGCTGCTGCAATTTTTTGGGCAAAAAACTGGTATTTTCACAGATGCGATGAATAGTACCGCTTCTGCGATGAACAGTAATCCCGCATCTGCGGCGAACAGTACTGCATCTACAGTGAACAGTAAAAATTGCACCAGCAGTGAACAGTACCGCAGATGCAAAAATTCCTGGACAGTGTATAAATCGGGCAATCCGAGAGTTTTCTCATTTTTGAGGCTATGGAGCTCGGATTGAAGCGATTTTCACCATATGGATTGGGGCAAGTGTTCTATATCCAAAATTGATTATATTTAATGATTCCATGGTTATTTTCATCATGAATTAATGAATCAAATGGAAGAAATTGGAGAAAATTGCAAACCTTTCAAAAATGAAAATTCTAGATTTGGAGGCCGAATTGTTGTCGGATTTTTGTAAAATTTGTATAGTTGGACTCGTGGTTGGATGAGGCTTCATATTTTGTAACTTTTTTCGGGTTCCGAGATGTGGGCCCCACGGGCGAATTTTGGGTGTAATTTCGGATTTTTGATGGAAAATGTAGAATTTCATATGGAATAAATTTCTATGATTTTTATTACTGAATCTAATCGTTATGGCTAGATTCGAGGCATTCGGAGGTCGATTCGAGGGACAAAGGCGTCGCAGGTTAAAGAAATAGCCAGTTCGAGGTGAGTAATGATGTTAAATGATGTCCTGAGGGTTTAAAAACCCGAATTGTACATCGTAGTGCTATCTTGAGGTGACTTGCACGCCGGATAGCGAGCGTGGGGTATAGCACCATTGGGGATTGTGACTTGGTCCGTCCCGATTGATGATTTTACCGCGTGTTTGACTGAAACTTATTTGTTATTATCATGATTTGGGCTGATTGCTATATTTGGGCTTCGTGCCAATTATTTGAACCCTTCGGGGATTTTTATCACTATTTTCTCACTGTTTTGACTTATATTTAAACTCAGTCCTGCTGATAATTATTGTTTTACAGACTTAGCCTCTTTTATACAACTTTGAAAGTCAAATGATATTTTGGGCTGAGAACTACTATTTTACAAATTCCCGATGGGCTTATGATGATTTTTGGACTGAGTAAGGTCGGGGGCCATATGTGAGGATATGTATGAGTGATGTAAGGAGGCTTTCAGGCCTTATGAGTGATGTGACAAGGCTTTCAAGCCTTGTGTTATTATGTGAGAAGGCTTTCAAGACTTATGTTATTATGTGAGGAGGCTTTCGGGCCTTATGTTATTATTGCACTTGGGTTGTAGGAGCCCCTCCGGAGTCTGCACACCCACAGTGAGCGCAGGTACCCACTTGGTTAGGTAACAATGACTGACCAGGAATAAAATCGTGCGATCAGGTAACAATGACTGACCATAACGGACAAACTTTAGACAGTGGTAACAATGGCACTGTAGGGCGCATCTTGGTCAGGTAACAATGACTAACCAGGAATAAATTCATACCACGAGGTGGCTTTATATTACGCTTGGGCCGTAAGGGGCCCCCTCGGAGTCTGCACACCCCCAGTGAGCGCCGTCGACGTTAAATGGATCGGGCTGCACGCCGCAGCGGTTACTATATGATATTGTTCTGAGAGTGAGCCCGAGGGGCTGATACTATGCTGAGTGATTGATACTGAGCCCGAGGGGCTGATACTGTTGAGTTACTAATACTGTGCCCGAGGGGCAGATTTCTACTTGTTATTTTGATACTGAGCCCGAGGGGCAGATTTTTACTTGTTATTTTGATATTGAGCCCGAGGGGCAGATTTTCTACTTGACATTTACTGCCAAATTACCTATTTTACTGGTTTAAAAGAGATTTCATCTGATATTTTAATGATTTGCTATTTTAAGTGATTTTTCTACTTCTGTATAGAATGATTTGTGCTTTTATGTGTTTTCTTACTTTCAGCCATTATTTATATTTATTACTCACTAGGTCGGAGTACTCACATTACTCCCTGCACCGTGTGTGTAGATTCAGGCATAGCAGATTCCCATCCCTGAGAGTTGATCCTTCCAGTCCATGCGGTGTTTTTCGGAGATTACGAGGTAGTTGTTGGCGTCCACAGCCCCCGTGACTCTTTTATATTATTATTTCCATGTTATTGAACTATTGTATCGGATTTTGTATTTAGTAGACTTGTGTCAGGATTTCTTAGTTGCTCATGACGTGTGACACCCCGGTTAGGGCTGTGTTGGGTTGGATTTTTGCGTATTTATCTATATTTTTCCACTATTTGGTATCATTAAACCATGATTATACTATAATTGTGTTAAATAACTATTTTAAAGGACGAATTGGGTTGACTGGCTGGCCTTATCTTCACGAGAGGCGCTATCACGACTAGGTTCGGGATTTGGGTCGTGACATAAAAGGTGTTGGTGCGCTCTATTTGCTCCGGCGTTCCTTGTGTGGTCAGTATGATTAGGGAATGTATTGATTAGTATGGGCGGGGCCTGTCCTGGCCTTTATGAAATTTATGTACTCTTAGAGGCCTGCGGACATATGTCATGTACGTAACAGATTGTATGGCCTTGTCGACCTATGTTTAGTATATGAGTAATCATTTTGGTCTTATAGGCCCATATGTGTTATGTATAAGTTGGTATCACATATTTTATTCTAGTTATCATATGGCAGCATTTCCATCTCATTTACCTATGATAGCATGATACGAAAGGATACATTATGTTCGTACTTGGTTGAGTAAGGTACCGGGTGCCCGTCGCGGCCATCAGGTTGGGTCGTGAAACTTTCCTAAAGTGAATTTTTAAGGTTTAAACATCGATTCAGAGTCGAATTTGAGTGAAACAAGTATTGTTGGACTCGTAATTTAATGAATTATTGGATTTTGTGAGTTTTGTTGGGTTCTAAGCTACGGTCCCGAGTTTGACGTTTTGGTTGACTTTGAGTAAATGTGTAAATATTCGACCTTTATAATTTGGGATTATTTTCTTAGGTATTATTTGATGTTTTGAGTTACTTTTGGCTATTTTTGAGTCGTTCGAAGGTCGATTTGCGCAGGATGGCATTTCTAGAGGGTCGTTTGGCTTGCTCGGTATTTGTTTTGGCTTATTTGAGGTAAATATCTTATCTAAACTTGGTTGAGGTACTAGTTTCCTTAACTATTTGAAATAGCTATGTGATATGGGTGCGCATATGTGTGTGTTGAACCTATGTGCGAGCACCGGAGTATTTCTCATATTTGTATGATTGTTATGAACTATTTGAGCCATGTATGAGATTACGAAGAGGTTAATTTCTTGAATAAACTTGGTAATAGCTATTTCCTTGATAAAATTGCCAATTTTTGGAGCTATGATAGCACACTTTGCACATGCCTACACTCTAGCATGTTATTATACCAATCCAGAAGCATGAAATCAAATAATTATTCATCATATACATGTGTTCTTGTATACTTGCTTCTGTGTGATATGATTTGGACTGGATACTTGTGATCACGTCGGGGGGATTGTGTTGTTATGCATGTGACCATGCCGAGAAGATTGTGTTATTATGCATGTGACCACGCCATGCGGATTGTATTGTTATACATGTGACCATGTCGGCGGATTGTGTTGCTAAGCATGTGACCACGCCAGAAAGATTATATTATTATGCATGTGATCACACTGGCAGATTCTGTTGTTATGCATGTAACCACGCCGGGTAGATTGTATTTTCATGCATGTGACCACGCCGGGTGGATTGTGTTGATATGCATGTGTGTTGTTATGCATGTGACCATGCCGAGAAGATTGTGTTATTGTGCATATGACCACGCCATGCGGATTGTATTGTTATACATGTGACCATGCCGGGCGGATTGCGTTGCTAAGCCTATGACCATGCCAGAAAGATTATATTATTATGCATGTGATCACACCGGCGGATTTTGTTGTTATGCATGTAACCACGCCGGGCAGATTGTGTTTTCATGCATGTGACAGATAATAGGCTAAATTGTATAATATAGCCTATATATATGCTCTAAATTAAGAATGGTTTACTGTTATAAATGTATAAATAATATAAAAATTAGCTCTAATTGTGATTTTAATATTTCACAGGATTTAATTAAACAAATGAGAGTTTATGATGGTAATCAAGTGAAAACTTGAGCAGCAGAAACGAAACAGCACAAAACCCCACTAGCGCGGGCATTAGCGCGGGATTAGCGCGCCCGCGCTAGTCCAGTGATCTGGGCAGAATGAAACCCCATTAGCGTGGGTTTAGCGCGCCCGTGCTAATCATTTTCGAAAAGGTGATTATTAAGGGTCAATTTTGTCAATTGGGGAGGAATCCACTAAACAATGAAAAAGAGAAAGTTCCATTATGTGGAGAGATCAGATTTTGTGCAAGAAGTGGAAATATACTATTCATTCTAGAGAGAAGAATCCATTGAAGACTCTTGGAGCTAAGGAGGAGAAGGAAAAATACTACCTTGAAGCAAGATTTAAAAGAGTTTTCTTCAAACTTTCTTTTAGTTA
>MU708042.1:3384-27210 GCA_026770625.1 Nicotiana glauca
GGGAGAGCCCCACTGCCTATGATTGGGTTGCATGGTTAACTACTTGTGAAGTTTCTGGTTATTAGCATGTTGATAGGTTATTCCAGCCACGGGAAAAGAGCTTAGGTGGTAATTTGAGCAAAGGGATTATTAAAGGTGTGCTATGGTTGGCCTTGTTGGCTCGTGTTCAAATTTGAAAAGGATTTAGGATTGTGCTTTGTATAGATGTAGGTTCCAAGGGAAGTGATTCGGTCGGGTTCTTCACCAAGAGGGTATTCATGTGATAGAAGATTCATGGAGTTTATTATATTCGGGGCCAAGTCAAAGCGGGTGGCTCTCAACAACGGTTCTAGTGGATTTGTAGGGGTTAAGTGTGGTGCCAAATGATTTCGAGCCTATAAGTACGGTTAAGAATCAAACTTGATTGCAGCCTTTGAGAAGAGGAACAGAATGTTCTATGATATTTTGGCTTGTGATATAGCAATTGGGAGATACAAAATGGTTCGTGGAATTTAAGACAACATGGTTTCTTGATTCAGGGTCATTCAAGATGAGTGCGGATGGAGTGTGTTAAGTGTTGCATGGAGTTATCATTGTTTTCTATGGCAATCAAGGACAAATTGGAAGAAGAGGTATTGGTTAGCTATAATTGAATTCACATGTTACTGGTAGTGATCAGTTCTTTTAGCGTGATCAAGTTATGCAAGTAAATTGTGACGGTGCGGCGAGGCTTGTCGGCCGCCATAGTTGGTGTTATTCAGAAAGTATTCTACTATTGTGGCATGTTATGTAGATGTGGGCCCCGGAAGGGCTATGGTGACTTAGACCACTACTTAGAGATTTGCATATTTCCACGGTTATGAGAATTCACCTGTGTGTTGCTATGGTTCGCCTGAAGTGAGTTAAGTGAAAAGCATTTATATGATGAAGTGTTAGTCTATTAGTGGTTCCGAAGTTATGATGAAGATCGTGTTCTATCATATATGGCATGTTGGGTGCAGTGAGTGGTATGGAATTTGAAGTGAAGATCAAGGTAATAATTCGGTGTTGACAAGGATTTCACGAGCTCGGATGAGCAGGGAAGGAGCTTCGATGTTTAAGGTAAGTTGGTATTGTCTTCAGCGTCACCTGAGATTGGTGTTTTGTGAAAAAGGCTTTGCGTCCTGGTTAATGATTCTTGATCGCTTTTCAGCATTAGTGCAGCCGGTGGTTTGGAGGTATGACCAGTTATTTGTTATGGTAGGTTGTGGGAGCGTGTCCCATAGGAAGATTGTACAAGTGTGGCATGTAGTCACTTGATTGATTAAAGATTTAAACCAAGTATGCAGATTGTAGTGATGTCCTTAATTGAGAATTGGTGCCTGGAAGGCACTCGGTTTATTGAGTTGTGGACTAGGGATGATTTCTCCAACTATGATGGATGTCCTTATGTGTTATGAGCGGAAGAGGAGTTATTATGGACGTTTGAAAGGTAATTAGCCTAGTTCAGTGCGACCAGAATCGTCTTGAGGTCGGTGGATGGATTCAAATGTGAATATGAGCTATATATAAGGCTAAATGTGTTCATTTCAGTAATTCGCTCCTTAAGGAGGAGTAGTCAGGGTGTTATTTCATTGTCAGATATTTCATGTAGTGATACATTGCACTGTGTGAGTTGTGAAACGGCTTGAGAAATTGCTTATGTGTTGAGGATCCGAGTAGAAATGATGTTATATGAGCAAAAAAGGCTCTTGAGATTCAGATTATGTATCGCACCTCAGTTGTGCTTGAGTTTTGTAGCTTATAGCACTATATGTCCCCTTAGGGATGGTATTATGCACTTAGCGTGCTTATGACCGAAATTCGGTATTTTATTGTAATGAGCCAATTTAGCTCGAAGTGCATCTCCTTATGTGAGATCTATGTTTGGATCGGGTTGCGCGCCGCAATAGTGTGATGTTGAGTATAGTTTTCTATATGCTATTTTTGTATGCCTTGCTTCCTATTCTCTAAGGAAAGTCTGTATTAGCGCATGAGTTAGGTAATTCCTTACAGAGTTCGTTTTCATTTTGTACCGCATTCGAATCGGTAGCCTTTTGGCACATTATAGCATCATATGAGACTTTTGGTCATGTCGGGGTGGCTTATTGCCTGAGCAGTTCGTACTGGGTGAGACGAGATCATTGAATTCGTGATCAGTGCAATCTAGATATATGAAGTATATTAAGGAGCTAAGACCATTATTTGGTTCAGAATGAGGTGATGGTTCTTGTCAGGAGTATAGACCCAAGGATTTGTTGATTCGGTAGTCAGTTATGGATTTCTACACATCTCTTCTTTCATGGCAGTATTGTAAGCATTAGAGCAAGACCTATGTAGGTCATGAGGTGCAATGAGGGCATCAGATTCGTGGAATTTTGATTTATTTGATCAGAAAATGTTATTATGGTCTTGTGAGTAAAGTGGTGCAAGTTGTGAATACAGCTAAGGTATGCAGTCATGTTTTGGGGCTGTATGTAGTTATTGATACAGTGAGCGTATGTTGGAAACAGGCCTATCATAGAATTTCGGATGTTGGAATTGGAATCCAAGGCTTAGTTGCTTGAATAAAAGGAAATATCTTCAGAATTGATCGAGCTAATGTGCTCAACTGAGTTGTGGTGGCACGGGAAGGCGCATGAGGTGTTAAACAATGATTTTAGACTACTTCAGTGTAGTTCTCAGCACGTTCGAGGACGAACGTATGTTTAAGTGGGAGAGAATGTAATGACCCGGCCGTCCGTTTTGAGACCTAGCGCGTCGTTTAACAGGATGAGGTCATGAGCAGCTTCATTTCAGGTGTTATGACTTGTACGCGTGGTCGGAATTGAATTTTGAAAAATTCGGAGTTGATTTGGGAAGAGAATTCTCATTTCGGAAGCTTAAAGTTGAAAGAATTAACTAGGGTAGGATTTTTGAGTAAACGATCTCAGAATCAGGATCTGAAGGTTCTAACGGGTTCGTATGATGATTTCAAACTCGGGCGTATACCCGGTTCAGGTTTTGGATAACCCGGGAGCGTTTTGACGCATATTGTGGAAGTTAGCATTCTAGAAGAAATTTCATAAGTTTGGCTTGAAGTGCATTTTAGTGTTATCGATGCCCGTTTGGAATTTTGAGTCTATGAATAGATGCGTATGGTGATTCTGGAGTTGGGAGCGCGATCGGAAGTGAATTTGGAGGTTCGTAGGTCATTTTGGAGTCATTTGGCTAAAGATAGAATTTGAAGGTTTTTGAAAAGCTTGACCAGAAGTGGACTTTTTGATATCGGGGTCGGAATCCGATTCTGAAAGTTGGAGTAGGCCCGTGATGTCGAATATGACTTGCGTGCAAGAAGTCAATCAGACGTGATTTGATAGGTTTAAACATCGAAAATACAAGTTTGAAATTTTAAAGTTCATTAATCTTGGATTGGAGGTCGACTCATGATATTAGCGTTGTTTGATGTGATTTGAGGCCTCGAGCAAGTTCATAATATGTTTTGGGACTGGTTGGTATGATTGGTTGGGGTCCCGGGTGGATTCCGGGATGTTAACGAATTGAAATTTGATATTTTGGATAGCTGAAGGGGTCTGATTGCTGGTATAACCGCTTCTGCGGAGAGTTCACCGCAGAAGCGGCCCCGCAGAAGCAAGAAATTTAACCGCAGATATGGTTTTGGGTTGTTAGTGAAGGGACCATAGATGCGGTCATTTTTTCGCAGATACAGAACTGCACCTGCAGTGAAGATGTTGCAGAAGAGAAAATAAGGAGGCTTGGGAAGGACCGCAGATACGGTAGAGGGGCCGCACCTGTGGAACAGAAGAAGCTGTCATAGGACCGCAGGTGCAAAAATTGCTGGAGGCAGAAATTGCTTTGTGATAATTCACTTCTTGCCACAGTCTTGCGAGCAAGTGTCTTGAATCTTCCTTCCTTAGAGAGGGTGTGGTGGAGAGGGTGGTTGAAGGTGTGGGTGTGGATTCTTTGGGCGGTGATGAGTGATTTTCAGATATGTTTGCCATTGATGGTTGAGGACGAGAGAAGACGAGTATGTGTGTGTTAAGAAGATGAGAGAAATATATAGAGAGAATAGTATGGCGGCCAAAATTTTTAGAAGTGAAGAAACAACTAAGGCCTAATCAATATAAAGAGAAAGATTTTGATTGGGTAACGTCAGCTTTTTTATAAGCTCATAAGTCTAATAAAACTGGGAGTCAGTTTGAAAAGACGTTGAAGACTCTCCCTAGTATCTAGGAACTTATTACGCTTTGAGAATCTATTTGGATGAAAATGGTTCATTTCGTAACAGATAAGCTTAAGGAGGTTAGGATTAAATGGGACTCTCCTTTTGATCATAATCCAAATATAATTATTTCAAAATATGCAGAGTGGAGAATACATACCATGTAATCTTGATGAATCGGGTTCTTCACTAAGAAATCTTTTGTGTAAGTCTGAATTTTCCAAGAAAATAAAGATAATATCATTAGATATTAATAAGATATTTTAGCACATGGCACAAGAGTATACTAGATAAAGTATGAGATTGAGCAAAATCTAATATAATTATGTAAAGTAATTCACAAATTTCCTAACCAAAGTTTTGAGTTAGAACTGGTTCCTTTTAGGTGATCTTAATCATCCCCAATTGTAACTTTTTCCTTTCAAAGTGATCTTTACTTAAAGATTTTGTGAAGATGTCAGCTATTTTCTTGTTAGCAGCACAAAATTCCGCTGATCAAACCATTTTCATAGTTGTCCCTTAAAAAGTGATGCCTAACATCTATGTGCTTAGTTCTTTTGTAATGAAACAGATTCTTGGTAATAGTAGTTGCACCAGTGTTACCAAAAAAGATGGGAATACAACCTACATTAATTGCAAAGTCCATTAATTGTTGTTTGATCCACAACAATTGAGCACAACATGAGGCAGCAACAACATACTCAACTTTAGCAGTAGAGTATACTAGAGAAAGTAGGAGATTGAGAAAAATCCAATATAATTATGTAAAGTAATTCACAAATTTCCTAACCAAAGTTTTGAGTTAGAACTGGTTCCTTTTGGGTGATCTTAATCATCCCCAATTGTAACTTGTTCCTTTCAAAGTGATCTCTACTTAAAGCTTTTGTGAAGATGTCAGCTATTTTCTTGTCAGTAGCACAAAATTCCATTGATCAAACTATTTTCATAGTTGTCCCTCAAAAAGTGATGCCTAACATCTATATGCTTAGTTCTTTTGTGATGAATCGGATTCGTGGTCATACTAATTGCACCAGTGTTATAAAAAAAGATGGGAATACAACCTACATCAATTCCAAAGTCCATTAATTACTGTTTGATCCACAACATGAGGTAGCAACAACATACTCAGCTTTAGCAGTAGATAAGGCCAAAGAATTTTACTTTTTGGTGGCCCAAGACACAAGACATGAGTCAAGAAAGTGTAACATACTTGAGGTGCTCTTTCTATCCATAAGAAAACCTGCATAATCAGCATTAGCATATCCCACTAAGTTGAAATTACTACTTTTTGGATACCATAGACTAAGGTAGCTCAAGATCCTCTTGACAGAAATCATGTGAGACTCCTTTGGATTTGCCTGAAATCTAGCACAAAGGCCTACACTGAAAACAATGTCCAGTCTGCTAGTAGTTAGATATAACAAAGAGCCAATCATTTCCCTATACAATTTCTGATCAACAGTTGAACCAGGTTCATCTACTTCCAATTTTGTGGTTGTTGCTATAGGAGTGTCAATTTATTTGGAATCTTCCATTTTAAACTTTGTAAGCAACTCTTTTACATACTTCTGCTGATGGATCATAGTTTCATTTGAATTTTGTTTAATTTGTAAGCCTAAAAAGAAATTAAGCTTGCACATCATACTCATTTCAAATTCACTCCCTATTAGTTTAGCAAATTCTTTTCTTAACTTATTAGTAGTTGCTCCAAAGACTATATCATCAACATATATATGAACTACCAAGAGATCTTTACCTTTTTCTTTCAATAATAAAGTATTGTCAATTTCACCACTCTCGTAGCCATGCTCAAGCAAGAATTTTGATAATCTTTCATACCATTCTCTTGGAGCCTGATTGAGCACATAAAGTGCCTTGTCAAGCTTGTATACATAATCAGAACATTCCTTGCTTTCATCCATACAAGGTTGCTTGACACATTTTTTCCTTTAGATAGCCATTGAGGAAGGCACTCTTGACATCCATCTGATGGAGAGTGAATTACATGCAAGTAGCAGAGGCTATAAGCAGTCTAATTGCTACCAATCTTGAAACTGCAGCAAAGTTCTCATCATAGTCAAAGCCCTCCTCTTGATTATATCCTTGAACCTCCAATCTTGCCTTGTTCCTTGTAATTGTTCCATCTTCGTCAATTTTTTTTTTTTTTCTGAAGACCCACTTTGTGCCAATTACTGATTTGTCCTTGGGTTTTGGTACCAGATGCCAAACTTGACTTCTCTACAATTGATTGAGTTCATCTTGCATAACATTTAGCTAGTTTGTATCCTGCAAAGCCTCAATACTATTTTAAGGTTCAATAAGAGATAAAAAAGAGTCAAAAGCACAAAGATTCTTTAAAGAAGATCTGTTTTGACTCCAGAGGTTGGATCAGTAATTATGTTCTCAATGGAATAAGAACTTTGATACTTGTAAGGTTTCACAACCAACTAGTTTCCCGTAGATATTCCTTCAATGTTTTGTTGCCAAAGAACAGGTTCATGGACAAGTTCCCTCGAGGTTTGAGGATAGGTTCCACTTTGTTCAGTTCCCCCTGTCAGGTTTCCCTGGGCGGAAGGACCTATTCCATCACATGTTCCTTCCTATGGTGCAGCTTCAGTCTGGGCTGTGGTTTCATTTGAGTTTCTTACCAGCCCAATTGCTTTATCATCATGTTCCTACCTCTCAGAAATAATGTTAGTTTCATTAGAAACCACATGTACACTTTCTTATACACACATATTTCTTTTGTTATAAACCTTATAAGCTTTACTATGTGAAGAATATCCCAAGAATACTCCCTCATTACTTCTGGAGTCAAACTTACCTAGGGAGTCTTTACCATTATTGTGCACAAAGAACTTGCATCCAAATGCCCTAAGATGAGATATATTTGGCTTTCTCCCTTTAAGTAACTCATAGGGAGTCTTCTAAACAAGATAAGAGGTCTAGTTATGCACCTATTTATGATGTAGCATGCAGTGTTCACAGCTTCTGCCCAGAAACTATGGGGCAGTTTATTAGAAAAAAGCATAGTCCTAGCCATTTCCTCCATTGTTCTATTCTTTATCTCAACCACTCCATTTTTTTGTGGAGTCCTAGGTGCAGAAACATTATGATCTATGCCATGCTCAACACAATATTCAACAAATTTAGCATTTTCAAATTCAGTACCATGATTCGACCTAATTGATACAAGTTGATTACCTAGTTGTTTATGAGTTTTTCTAACAAAAGAAGTAAACATGTCAAATGCTTCATATTTAGATGTTAAAACCAATGTCCAAGTAAACCTAGAGTAATTATCAACAAGCACCATAACATATCTATTACCACGCTGTTCAATATTCGCGTTAGTCCAAAAAGATCCATATGGACCAGGTTCCATCGTGCTGGTGGTGCTTACCATTTTCTTTCTTTTGAAGTGGAACTTACCTGCTTCCCCCTTGCACGAGCTTCACAAACTTTATCTTCCTTGAACTTAATGTTAGGTAGTCCTATCACCAAGTCCTTGGAGACTAGTTTGTTGAGTTGACTTAGACTGGCATGTCCAAGTCTCTTGCGCCAAAGGAGAGGATTATTATCAACACACTTAAGCAAGTGAGTTCATTGTCTGAAAGTGTATGTATCCACAACATACATGTTATTTACTCTTTATCCCTGCAAAACTATCTTGTCAGTGGTAAGATTAATCACAAAGTATTTTGTAGAGGTGACTGCTACTAAGTTACCTCTATCACACAGTTGTGATACAGTTATTAGACTGTACTTCAGTCCATCTATCAAGTAGAAGTTCTAAATAGAGTGAGAATCAGTCTTACCTACCTTTTCAACCCCAATGATCTCACATTTCATCCCATTTCCAAAGGAGACAGCACCTCTTTTAAGGTCCTCAAGTGAAACGAACTAGTTCTTGTTTCCTGTCATATGCTTTGAGCAGCTACTATCCATGTACCATATTTGGCTGCTTCCCTTCACTTGGACCTTCAAAAGGAAATCAGGGGTTTGTCTTAGGAACCCAAACTAGTTTGGGGTCCATATCTATAGGCAAAAGGACAAATCAAATTCTTTTTAGCCTAACTTGGTAGCCTATTCTTCCAAATTCTTTGTTCTTTTAACTTGCCTTTTCTTTTGCAGTGCATTCACTCTTATAGTAACCTGTTTTACCACATTGTGTGCAAATTTTGTTCTCAGGAAGTGTAAGGTACTTGATTTTGGGATCCTACTTAGGTGTCGGGTTTCCAAAGCCAAGTCCTCTTCTGTTGCTATTATTGTGTTCTTGTAACCATGAAAGAGCATTGGAGGAAGTTCTGTCTAGCTCATGCTTAACCTTGCTTAGATCCTCCTTTAGGAATCTTTCCTGTTCATCTTTCTTATAAACCCATCCTTCATTTTTTCTATATTTTCTTCTAAGGTGAGTTGTGTATGATCAGCTGTATTTTTTTCCTTTTCCTAGTTTCAATGTTAGATTTTCAGATCTAAGCTCTAGGAGAGTTGAGTCAAGTGCATGCACCTAGTTCTTCAACATAGTATTTTTCACTTACAGTTTCACTAACCTTAAGTTTCAGGTTTTTGCACTGAGCCTTCAAAATCGTACATTCTTTAGACATTTGTTCATTTTTGTTATTTACATCCTTAGATTCATTAATTAGTTATAGTAGTAACTTAGATAACCGTTCTTTAGACAATAATTTAATCTTTTCTTTGAGATGAAAGACACTTACCTTAGTTTCTTCATCGGATTCTCCAATAGCCATAAATGCTTGTTCATCCTCATCATCATCATCTGAGCTTTATCCCCAAGTAGCAACCAAAGCCTTGGTTGTTCCTTTGTTGTTGCCTTTCTTGGGTTGAACATGTTCCTTCTTCCAGTTCCTTCATTCAGCTCTTTCCTTCTTCCATTCATTTTTCCGCAAAGGACAATTCTTGATGTGGTGATAAGTCTTTCTACACTTGTAGCAGCCATCATTGGTTTACTTCTCAGGAGCTTCTGACTTGCTATAGCTTCCAGTTCTTGAAGAACCCTTTCCTCTCCTTAGGTACTACTTGAAGTCCTTCATGATTATAATCATTTCATCATTTATAGATATGAACCTTCAGTGATTCTGAGTGCCAAGCTCCTTTCCTTTTTAGGTACATCCATTTTCATGGTTTATCTCCTAAGTTCATAGGCAGTGAGATTACCAATTAATTCATCCATTAGGAGAGTGGAAACATTCTTTGATTCCTAGATGACAGTGATTTTTCTCTCCCAAGTGATGGGCAAAACCCTAGTCAGTATCTTCTCGACTCTATCTTGTCGCCTCTATCTTCTTCAGGAATAATCATTCCAAGAGATTTTAGCTCATTTGCTAGTGTAGTGAAACTTGTGTACATTTCTTAAATGGTTTATCCTTCCTTTATAGCAAAGTTCTCATACTGAGAATATAGTAGAGTTCCTTTGGATCTCTTCACCTGAGGTGTACCTTCATGAGCCACTTGTAGTGTGTCCCAAATTTGCTTAGCAGTGGTATAGCTTTGGATTCTGCTGTACTCATTCGGACCAAGTCCACAAACAATTCATTTTTGGATTTAGCATTTTTCTCCCATTACTTCAAGTCCTTAGCAGTGCAATCCACTCTTGTTTTTGGCACATCTACTCCTTCATCATTTTTTCTTCAAAGTAGCCAGTGGACCATCTGTCACGACCCAGATTTTTCACCCTCGGGAGTCGTGATGGCGCCTACTAATAGGAGCTAGGCAAGCCAACACAATTTACTTCATTTAGCAATTTTCTACCATTTAATAAAAATAAAACATAATATGATAAAGCCGAAGTCTTAAATATAAATAACTGAAAACAAATGCGGAAGTTCAATTACAAACTCACGAACGTCTATAGAATACTAAAAACAGAGTCTGAATAAAATACAATGTTGTTTGTTCCGGTACAAGGACAACAAATGAAATAAAGATAGAAGAGACTCCAGGCCATGCGGACGTCAGCAAGGCTACCTCGGGATCTCTGGACTGAAGTCAGCTCCCAACGCTCATACTGCTGTCCAAAAGCTGCTGCTCCGGTACTGTGATCTGTGCAAAAAGATGCACATAGTGTAGCATCAGCACAACCGACCCCATGTGCTGGTAAGTGCCTAGCCTAACCCCGGCAAAGTAGTGACAAGGCTAGACCAGACTACTAGATAAACCTGTGCAGATATATATACAAGTACAATAAAATAATAGCGGAAAGTAAACAATTAAAACTGGGAGGGGAACATGCTTATGGGGTAGCAGATAAAACAGAATATCAGGAATGATAAAAGAAACTACATCTGATTTCTTCTAACACAGAATAAGAGGAAACAAACCACTTTCACTTGTTCAATGTCTGCTCGTTGTAGGCATGCAACACGATCCCATTTCCTCATATCACGTGGTAGGCGTACCACTCGATCCCATTTCCTAATATCACGTGGTAGGCGTACCACTCGCTCCTATTTCATAATATCACGTGGTAGGCGTACCACTCGCTCCCATTTCATAATATCACGTGGTAGGCGTACCACTCGATCTCATTGCATAATATCTCGTGGTTGGCGTGCCACACGATCCCATTTATTTCAACACAATACACAAAATAATCCCGGCAAGGGAACGAGATAATATAATATAATATCCCGGCAAGGGAACAAGATAGTATAATAAACTATCCCGGCAAGGGAACAAGATAATATAATAAACTATCCCGGCAAGGGAACAAGATAATATAATAAACTATCCTGGCAAGGGAAATCCAGCTATAACCAAACTTATTCAATTTCTACTTAACACCATTAAATCAATACTCAGTCTCAACAATTACTGGCTCAGTGTTAAAGATTTCCAACCAAGACCTCATAAACAACAATTAATAATTCGATAATTTAGCAATTCAGGATTTACGGTCATGCTCGACACTAGCGGATAGATACTCGTCACCATGCCTATACACCGTACTCGACGAATAGCAATTACCAAATAAGACTCTACTCCTATTCCCTCAAGCCAAAGTTAGACCAAACATTTACCTCAACTTCCACGGCTAAATCAATCCACAACGACTGTTTTTCCTCTCGAATTCGGCTCCAACTTAATCAAATCTATGAAATAACGACTTTATAATATCAATAATAGCTAAACAAATCAACCCAATGCCTAAATATAGATTCCTAACCTTTCTTCCAAAACTTCCAAAATCGACCTCGGGCCCACTTGGTCAAAACCCGAGGTTCGGACCAAATTCATATCCCCCATTCCCCCACGAGTCCGAATATACAATTTATTTTCAAATTCGACCCCAAAACGAGGTCTAAATCAAAGAAGATTGAAAAGCCCTAACTCTACCCATTTTCCCCAATTCCAACCCTAGATTACATGATTTGAGCCTAAGAATTTGATAAATGATGAAGGAAAATGAAGGAAACAAGTTAAATAATACTTACCCAAGAAGCTTTGGTGAAGAAGAGCTCTAGAAATCGCCTATGGGCTGTGGAGAAGACGAGTTCGTATGTTTTTGGGTGAAAAATTCCGTCACTGTTCTGTTTTGGGTATTTAAAATCACTGGGAAAAATTGCCCTTCCCGTTTGCGGGAAGGGGATCGCGTTCGCGAAGGGTTATCAGAAAGGGCATTGCAAATGCGGACTGTAAAACGCGAACGAGTAGAAGGAAAAGGGTTGTACGCGAACGCGTGGACCCTAACGCGAATGCGGGGAAAGAAACAGCAAAGTTTCGCGATCGCGGTGGTATGCACGTGAACACGGAGAAGAAAGTGATGATGGGCCCTCATTGTCAAATAACCTTACGCGTTCACGAGAGCCCGAACGCGAACGTGAAGAAGGAAGGACACAAAGCTACGCGAATGTGAGGGAGAGAGTGCGATCGCGAAGAAGGAAATCCCTGAGCAAAAATATCAAATTTTTCTGCAACTTTCTACTAAGTTCAAAACACCCCGAACCACCTTCGAATCACTCCCGAGCCCTCGGGGCACCTAACCAAACACACACACAAACTAAACAACCTCTATGAACTTAACCGTGCGATCAAATCGCCAAAATAACATTATAAACGAGGAATCAAACCTCAAAATCATCACTTTTTCATCAAACTTCTTAAACTTTCACTTTTAGATATTTAGGTCCGAAACACGTCAAATTAAGTCCGATTTCGACCAAATTACAGACCTCTACCGGGCGCCGGAACCAAAATACGGGCCCGATACCAATATTTTCTAATCCATTTTCATTTCAAATTTCCATGTAAATTTTAGAAAAATAATTTCTTTTAAAAATTCATTTCTCGGGCTCAGGTTCGGGACCTCGGATTTCGATTCTCGGCATACGCCTGAGTCCCATATTTTTCTACGGACCGTTGGGGATCATCCAATCACGGGTCTGGGTCTGTTTACCCAAAATGTTGACCAAAGTCAACTTTAATCATATTAATATCAAAATTCATCAATTTTTACATAAAATTCATATTTAAGCTTTCCAGCTATGCGCCCGAACATCGCACGCAAATAGAGGCAAGTAAAAATGAGGTTTTCAAGGCCTCAGAAGCACGGAATGAAAGAGAAGATAGGTGATGAACCTTTGGGTCGTCACATTCTCCACCTCTAAAACAACCGTTCGTCCTCGAACAGACAAAAGAAAGAAGTACCTGAGTCGGGAAATAGATGAGGATAACGGCTCTGTATATCACACTCGGACTGCTAGGTCGATGCCTCAGGAGGCTGACCTCTCCACTGAACACGCACTGAAGGAAAACTCTTCGACCTCAACTATCAAACCTGCCAATCTAGAATAGCTATCGGCTCCTCCTCATAAGACAGATCCTTTTCCAACTGGACAGTGCTGAAATCTAACACGTGGGCTGGATTGCCGTGACACCTCCGAATCATGGACACATGAAACACTGGATGCACGGCTGATAAGCTAGGCCGCAAGCAAGTCTATAAGTCACCTCTCCCACACGATCGAGAATCTCAAATGGACCGATAAACCTAGGGCTAAGCTTGCCCTTCTTCCCAAATCTCATCACGTCCTTCATAGGCGACACTCGGAGCAATACCCGCTCACCAACCATGAAAGCTACATCCCGAACCTTACGATCTGCATAACTCTTTTTCTGTGACTGAGCCAAACAAAGCCTATCCTGAATGATCTTGACCTTATCCAAGGCCTCCTGAACTAAGTCTACACACAATAACCAAGCCTCTCCCGGCACGAACCATCCCACTGGAGACCGACATCGCCTACCATACAATGCCTCATATGGAGCCATCTGGATGCTGGACTGGTAGCTGTTGTTGTAGGCAAACTCTGCTAAAGGCAAAAACTAGTCCCACGAGTCTCCAAAATCAATGACACAGGCTCGGAGCATATCCTCCAATATCTAAATAGTCCACTCGGACTGTCCTTCTGTTTGAGGATGGAATGTTGTGCTCAACTCAACCTGGGAGCCCAACTCTCGCCGAACTGCCCTCCAGAAGCACGAGGTAAACTGCGTACCCCGGTCCGAAATGATAGATGTCGGCACACCATGAAGTCGAACAATCTCCCGAATATAAATCTCAGCTAATCTCTCGGATGAATAGGAAACTGCCATAGGAATGAAATATGCTGACTTGGTCAGCCTATCAACAATGACCCAACTGCATCAAACTTCTTCTGAGTCATCGAAAGTCCAGTAACAAAATCCATGGTAATCCTCTCCCACTTCCACTCGGGAAGCTCAATCCTCTGAAATGAACCACCAGGCCTCTGATGCTCATACTTAACCTGCTAATAGTTCAAATATTAAGCCACATATGTAACAATATCTTTCTTCATCCTGCGCCACCAATAGTGCTGCCTCAGATCCTGATACATCTTCGCGGCGCCCGGGTGAATAGAATACCGAGAACTATGGGCCTCCGCTAAGATCAACTCTCGAATCCCATCGACATTGGGCACACAAACTCACCCCTACAATCTCAAAACACCATCGCTATCTAAGGTCACTTTCTTCGCACCTCCACGCTGCACCGTTTCTCTCGGGACACACAAATGGGGATCATCAAATTTCCGATCACGAATACGCTCCAATAATGAAGAACGAGCAATCGTGCAAGCTAAAACCCTGCAAGGCTCAGAAATATCCAACCTCACTAGTCGATTGGCCAAGGCCTGAGCATCTAAAGCAAGCGGTCTCTGGCTGACCGAAATATAAGCAAGACTACCCATGCTGGCGGACTTCCTACTCAATGCATCGGCTACCACATTGGCTTTCCCTGGGTAATACAAAATAATAACATCATAACCTTTCAATAACTCCAACCACCTCCTCTGTCTCAAATTCAGCTTCTTTTGCTTGAACAAGTACTGAAGACTCTTGTGATCGGTGTACACCTCACACATCACACCATATAGGTAATGCCTCCAAATCTTCAAAGCATGAACAATGGCTGCCAACTCTAGATCATGAACCGGGTAATTCTTCTCGTGGATCTTCAACTGCCTCGAAGCATAGGAAATGACTCTACCACCCTACATCAATACTGCACCAAGCCCAATACGGGAAGCATCACAATAGACTATATAAGGCCCTGAACCTGTGGGCAAAAACAACACCGGTGCCGTGGTCAGAGCTGTCATGAGCTTCTGAAAGCTCGCCTTACACTCATCCGACCATCTGAACTGGGTACCCTTCTGGGTCGATCTGGTCATCGGGGCTGCAATAGATGAAAACCCCTCCACAAATCGTCGATAGTAGCCTGCTAACCCCAAGAAACTTCGAATTTCTGTAGCTGATGCTGGTTGAGGCCAGTTCTTGACTTCCTCAATCTTCTTCAGGTCCACTTGAATACCCTCTGCTGATACGACGTGACCTAGAAATGCAACCGAACTCAACCAGAACTCACACTTCAAGAACTTAGCATATAGTTGACTATCCTTCAGAGTCTGAAGAACCACTCTGAGGTGCTGCTCGTGCTCCTCCTGGCTGCCGGAGTACACCAGAATATCATCAATAAAGACTATCACGAATAAGTCCAAATAAGGTTTGAACACTCGGTTCATCAACTCCATAAATGCTGCTGGGGCATTGGTCAACCCAAATGACATGACCAAAAACTCATAATGCCCATACCGAGTGCGGAATGTTGTCTTAGGGACATCAGACGCCCTAATCCTCAGCTGATGGTAGCCAGGTCTCAAATCTATCTTTGAAAACACCTTTGCACCCTGAAGCTGGTTGAACAAATCGTCAATCCTCGGCAGTGGATACTTGTTCTTAATCGTCACTTTGTTCAACTGCCGGTAATCAATGCACATCCTTATCAAACCATCCTTTTTCTTCACAAATATCACTGGCACACCCTAAGGAGAAACACTGGGTCTGATGAAACCCTTCTCCAGCAAATCCTGCAATTGATCCTTTAACTCTTTCAACTCTGGCGGGGCCATGCGCTACGGCGGGATAAAAATAGGCTAAGTGCCCGGAGCCAGATCAATACAGAAATCAATATCCCTGTCGGGCGACATACCCGGCAGGTCTGAAGCGAAGACCTCGGAGAACTCCCGAATAATAGAAACAAAATCAATAGAAGGGACCTCTGCGCTGGAATCGCGAACATACGCCAGATAAGATAAACATCCCTTCTCGACCATGCGTCGATCCTTCACATATGAAATAACTCTGCGGGTGGTATGACCTGGGGTCCCTCTCCACTCCAAACGGGGCAAATCTGGCAAAGCCAAGGTCACGGTCTTGGCGTGACAATCCAAGATAGCATGATATGGGGACAACCAATCCATCCCTAATATAACGTCGAAATCCACCATGTCTAAGAGCAATAAATCAACACGGGTCTCAAGACCCTCAAACACTACCACAAAGGAACAATGAACTTGGTCGACCACTATAGAATCACCCACCGGTGTAGATACATAAATAGGAATACCCAAATCATCACTAGGCATAACCAGGTAGGGTGCAAAATAGGATGACACATACAAATACGTAGACCCAGGGTCAAATAGCACTGAAGCATCCCTATCGCAGACCAGAATAGTACTTGTAATGATTGCATCTGAAGACTCAGCCTTTGGCCTGGATGGGAGAGCATAACACCAGGGTTGGGCCTTACCTCCCTGAACCACATCTCTGGAACGGTCGTCTACTGGCTGGCCTCTACCTCTGGCGGTCCGAGCTCCACCTCTATGATCTCTACCTCCACCTTTATGACCTCTACCCCTGCCTCCAGCTGGCTGGGCAGGCTGTGGAACCTCCGGTGCCTGAATCATAGTACAAGAACTCTGATGCTGAGAGCTGTCAGAAGCTCAAGGGCAATACCTGGCAATGTGCCTCGTGTCACCACACGTGAAACAAGCCTTCGGCTGCTGAGAATAATGGAGTGGTGGTGCGCTGATAGGTGCTGATGGTGAACTAAAAAGCTGCTGGTAAGAATACTGCGGCTGAGAGTCACGACCACCTGAAGTACCATGTGACACCTGTAGGGCTGACTGAAAGGGCCTCGGAGGATGGCCTCTACCATAAGAATCCCTACCTCCAGATGAGGTACCACTGAATCTACCTGCATGATGGGGCCTCTTATCAGACCCATGACCACCTCCCCGTGCAAGAGCCATGTCAACTCTACGGGCCGCATTGGCCGCCTCCTGAAAAGAAATCTCACTCCCGGCTCCCAAAGCCATCTGGAGACGGATCGGCTGAACCAAACCATCAATAAACCTCTGCACCCTCTCTCTCGGTGGGGAGTATAACAATAGCATGGCGTGCTAGATCGATGAACCAGGTTTCATACTGAGTGACTGTCATAGAGCCCTATTGGAGGCGCTCGAACTGCCTACGAAGAGCCTCTCGCTGAGTAACTGGGAGAAACATCTCCAAAAAGAACTTTGCAAACTGGTCCCAAGTCAATAATGGCGACCCTGCTGGTCTGGATAAACAATAGTTCCTCTACCAAGTCTTGGCGGATCCTGCTAGTCGAAAGGTGGCGAAGTCAATCCTATTGGTCTCCACAATAGCCATAGTCCGAAGGATCTCATGGCAGCTAAATAGGAAATCATGTGGATCCTCTAAAGAAGTACCGCTGAATGTGGTGGTGAAGAGCTTGGAGAACCTATCAGGCCTCCACAAAGCATCTGCGGACATGGCCGCTCCATCGCCGGCCTGAGTCACAATACCCGGCAAAACTGCCACAGCTGGCTGAACCACTGGAACCTGAGCCTGGGGAGCTACATGCTCCGGAGTACGCGTAGCAGGAGTCTGAACTCCTCCTCCAGCCTGAGAAGTGGCTGATGCTACTGGAAGCAAACCCGCTCGAGAGACGCTCTCCACAAAGCCTACCAATCTGACCAAAGCGTCCTGAAAAACTGGGGTGGCTATGAACCCTTCTAGGATCTGAGCTGGGCCCACCGGAGCTGCTGGGGCTGAAACGTCCTCATCATAATCAACATGAGGCTCCACCTCTGGGACTGCTGCCCGGGGTTGAGCTCTGCCCCTGTCTCGGCCTCTGGCACGGCCTCGGCCTCGCCCTCTGCCTTTCGTAAGAGCTGCTACTGGGGGCTCGGGCTGCTGTACGGTAGAAGAGGAAGCACGTGTTCTCGCCATCTGCGAAAGAACCGAGTAGAAAGACAATCAGTATTTGAGAAATAGAATTGCACGACAAGAAAGAACAAAAGTGAAATTTTCCTAACTCCGTAGCCTCTGGGGGATAAATAGAGACGTCTTCGTACCGATCCCTCAAACTCTACTGAGTTTTTCCATGAGTTGTGAGACCTATGTAACCTAGTGCTCTGATACCAACTTATCACGACCCGGATTTTCCACCCTCGGGAGTCGTGATGGCGTCTACTAATAGGAGCTAGGAAAGCCAACTCAATTTACTTCATTTAGCAATTTTCGACCATTTAATAAAAACAAACATAATATGATAAAGCGGAAGTCTTAAATATAAATAACTGAAAACAAATACGGAAGTTCAATCACAAACTATACCCAAGACTGGAGTCACTAACTCACGAACGTCTATAGAATACTAAAAACAGAGTCTAAATAAAATATAATGTTGTTTGTTCCG
Source organism: Nicotiana glauca (assembly GCA_026770625.1). Taxonomy (NCBI): domain Eukaryota; kingdom Viridiplantae; phylum Streptophyta; class Magnoliopsida; order Solanales; family Solanaceae; genus Nicotiana; species Nicotiana glauca. Next base: position 21,699 of record MU708042.1, read on the forward strand.
GTACAAGGACAACAAACGAAATAAAGATAGAAGAGACTCCGGGCCATGCGGACGTCAGCAAGGCTACCTCGGGATCTCTGGACTGAAGTCAGCTCCCAACGCTCCTACTGATGTCCAAAAGCTGCTGCTCCGGTACTGTGATCTGTGCAAAAAGATGCACAGAGTGTAGCATCAGCACAACCGACCCCATGTGCTGTTAAGTGCCTAGCCTAACCCCGGCGAAGTAGTGACGAGGCTAGACCAGACTACCAGATAAACCTTTGCAGATATATATACAAGTATAACAAAATAATAGCGGAAAGTAAACAATTAAAACTGGGAGGGGAACATGCTTATGGGGTACCAGATAAAACAGAATATCAGGAATGATAAAAGAAACTACATCTGATTTCTTCTAACACAGAATGAGGGGAAACAAACAACTTTCACTTGTTCAATGTCCACTCGTTGCAGGCGTGCAACACGATCTCATTTTCTCATATCACGTGGTAGACATACCACTCGATCCCATTTCTCAATATCACGTGGTAGGCGTACCACTCGCTCCCATTTTATAATATCACGTGGTAGGCGTACCACTCGCTCCCATTTTATAATATCACGTGGTAGGCGTACCACTCGATCCCATTTCATAATATCTCATGGTTGGCGTGCCACACGATCCCATTTCTTTCAACACAATACACAAAATAATCCCGGCAAGGGAACAAGATAATATAATAAACTATCCCGGCAAGGGAACAAGATAATATAATAAATTATCCCGGCAAGGGAACAAGATAATATAATAAACTATCCCGGTAAGGGAGATCCAGCTATAACCAAACTTATTCAATTTCTACTTAACACCATTAAATCAATACTCAGTCTCAACAATTACGGGCTCAGTGTTAAAGATTTCCAACCAAGTCCTCATAAACAATAATTAAGAATTCGATAATTTAGCAATTCAGGACTCACGGTCATACTTGACATCAGTGGATAGATACTCGTCACCATGCCTATACACCGTACTTGACAAATAGCAATTAGCAAATAAGACTCTACTCCTATTCCCTCAAGCCAAAGTTAGACCAAACACTCACCTTAACTTCCACGGCTAAATCAATTCACAACGACCGCTTTCCCTCTCGAATTCGGCTCCAACTCAATCAAATCTATGAAATAACGACTTTATAATATCAATAATAGGTAAAAAAAATCAACCCAATGCCTAAATATAGATTCCCAACCTTTCTTCCAAAAATTCCAAAATTGACCCCGGGCCCGCTTGGTCAAAATCCGAGGTTCGGACCAAATTCATATCCCCCATTCCCCCACGAGCCCAAATATACAATTTGTTCTTAAATTCGACCCCAAAATGAGGTCTAAATCAAAGAAGATTAAAAAGCCCTAGCTCTACCCATTTTCCCCAATTCCAACCCTAGATTACATGATTTGAGCCTAAGAATTTGATAAATGATGAAGGAAAATGAAGGAAACAAGTTAAATAATACTTACCCAAGAAGCTTTGGTGAAGAAGAGCTCTAGAAATCACCTATGGGATGTGGAGAAGATGAGTTCGTGTGTTTTTGGGTGAAAAATCTCGTCACTGTTCTATTTTGGGTATTTAAAATCACTAGGCAAAATTACCTTTCGCGTTCACGGGAAGGGGATTGCGTTCGCGAAGGGTTATCAGAAAGGGCATCGCGAATGCGGACCGTAAGACGCGAACGCATAGAAGGAAAAGGGCTGGGGTCCTGGGATTGGTCTACGTGAACGCGTGGACCCTAACACGAACGCGGGGAATGAAACAGCAAAAGCTTTGCGATCGCGGTGGTATGCACGCGAACGCGGAGAAGAAAGTGATGCTGGGCCCTCATGGTCAAATAACCTTACGCGTTCGCGAAGGCCCGAACGTGAACGCGATGAAGGAAGGACACAAAGCTACGCGAACGCGAGGGAGAGAGTGTGATCGCGAAGAAGGAAATTCCTAAGCAAAAATATCATATTTTTCTGCAACTTTCTACTAAGTTCAAAACACCCCGAACTACCTCCGAATCACCCCCGAGCCCTCAGGGCTCCTAACCAAACACACAAACTAACTAAACAACCTCATATGAACTTAACAGTGAGATTAAATCGCCAAAATAACATCATAAACGAGGAATCAAACCTCAAAATCATCACTTTTTCATCAAACTTCTTTAACTTTTACTTTTAGATATTTAGGTCCGAAACACGTCAAATGACGTCCGATTTCGACCAAATTACACAAAAACGTCTTAAACTGCATATAAGACCTGTATCGGGCGCCGGAACCAAAATACAGGTCCGATACCACTATTTTCTAATCCATTTTCATTTCAAATTTCCATGTAAATTTCAGAAAAACAATTTCTTTTAAAAATTCATTTCTCGGGCTCGGGACCTCGGATTTCGATTCCGGGCATACGCCTGAGTCCCATATTTTTCTACGAACCCTCCGAGACCATCCAATCATGGGCCCGGGTCTGTTTACCCAAAATATTGACCAAAGTCAACTTTAATCATATTGATATCAAAATTCATCAATTTTTACATAGAATTCATATTTAAGCTTTTCGGTTACGTGTCCGGATTAATGCACACAAATCGAGATAAGTAAAAATGAGGTTTTCAAGGCCTCAGAAGTACGGAATGAAAGAGAAGACAGTTGATGACCTTTGGGTCGTCACACCATCAGTGACAATGTCCCATAGCTCATAGTCCTCTCCTATAATGTGATCCCTCATCATGTTTTTCCACTAAGAGTAGTACTAGCCATTAAAGAGTGGTGGCCTAGTAGTGGATTGCCCTTCCCAGTTTCCAGATGGTGCACTCATCTTGATCTTTTTCTAAGGTGTTAGCCTCTTCAAGTATAATTTGTATGATACCAATTGATATTTTGTACTTCAATACCACATAAGAGGGGGGTGATTTGTGTGGTGTTCAATATTTCGCGTGCATAGATTATAGAAGAACTTGGTTCTCTATGTGTTCCATATACTATTGTTGCGAAAATAGTAAATGCGAAAAATAAAGAACACAAGTATTTTTACGTAAAAAATACCCGGCTCAAAAGATAAAAAAAAACTACGATCTACTACTTAGTAGGATTTTCCCCACACTTCACTAAATCGCTGAGCCAAAATAATATTTACAAAACTCTTTGTAAACCTAAGGATTACTTCTAATCCCGTTGTGGCAACTAGCCTCTAAATGTTGCGACAACTTCAAGTTAACTCTAACTAAAATACAATACTCAGAGTACCTAATATAATTGCTTCTAGATAAAGCTGAAAGGTACAATTTGAAAAGCTATACAACAATTAAACTAGAATAAAAGACAGGCACTTGAATTGATTCTTCTATCTAGTTCATGTAGCTTCAGGTTTGCACACTTGAATCACACAAGAATTGCTTGCAAAATACCTTGCTATTTTGCTCTCAACTCACGTTTAACTTCAGCATTTGTGTATACCTGTAAAAATAAAAATATCCTACAATTTATAGAGTTAGTAAAATAGAAAATAACTAGAGTTCCAATGCTATACCCTTCCTTGGTGGAAGAGTTCTAGTTATCTTCAACTTCTAACTCCTCCGTTATCTCGGATAGTGTCCTCTTCGAGTAAGGAGACCTTCTCCTTATCAATTATGCAACTTTTTCATTCAAGAGATATTACACATAAACACTTAAGCTTATCTCCTTCATGTGCATGCCTTGTGCTCGTATTCTGCCCGTGTCTGTGTTCAATGTGTATCGACATGGTTCATGCTTGAGTTCCTTTATCAATCGTCAAAACAAATTTCACTTCAGCCAACACTTAAAACATAATAAATAAAATACACATTTTATCATAATACCCATAGTAATGATGGCATTTCAAAATATCTTGAAAAATGATTTGGGAAATGAAATATTTAATGATTGAGGTAAAACATGAAAAAAAAAATCGTCTCTTTATTTGCTAAAATGGACAAATACAATTGAAAACATATTTTCGTGTAATGGACAAGTAAAAGTGAATTGGAGGGGGGGGGATAAGTTCAGGTATTTCATTTAATCAGTTTCGATATATATATATATCACCATTTTATACACACACATTTACTTTTATAGATATTTTTATAAAAGAAATTATCTTTTTATAAAAAGTTGTCTAGACATTCATGATATTTCCTTGAAATGTAACGTTGAATAAGACTATCCTAAAGGATTCCCTTTCTTTTGTTAATGTTAGGTGTTTGATCCTCTAGTGTATACTCAATTTAAAAAGAAATGTTGTTAAAATATTTTTCTAATACTTTCATGTTCAGAACAACGAACTATTAACCTCCTTTAAGAAAAACTCCTGTTTCTTAAATTCAAGTCATAGTCTTTGTTTATCCAGCATGATCCGATAACAACCCGTGAAGACACAATTATTTTTGGTAACACTTGAAATAGGATCCGTACATTTGTACTGCAGAGACATTTACCTCATGTTTGACTGACAATGTTGCATTCACATGGATACTGCTCACAAAGAGCGCTATATGACAAGAAGTGAGAGAACATCGATATATGCCTAACTGTAAAAAATAATAATAAGAAATATATATAGTTTTGTTCCGGTTCCAGTTTACAGTTTACGTGAACCTATTTTCTTTTTGGTTTGTTCCAAAAAGAATCAACCCTTTCTAAATTTGATAATAATTTAACTTAAACTTACAATTCTACCCTTAATGATAAGCTTTTATAACCAAACAAATACTCTGACCTCATTTAAATTTGTTTAGGATCACAAATTTTAAAATTTTTTATTTTTTCTTAAATTCCGTGCGCCCAGTTCACATGAACAGGAGAAGTGAATATATATATATACTGAAACGCAAAGCAGCCAGGACTTGAGCTGCCTCTATAACTGCGATTACTTGAAAAGATAATGTTTTCATAGCCTTAAAACTTTGACACCTTTCAAATAATACTTTCATAAGTAGTCTTTTCAACACTTTGAATGCTTCCACGTTGGTTCAGTTTCTTCTTAATAAAAAGACTATGATTCACTATTGTCTGCAAAAAGTCAAGTGCCATCGCTATACTGCATTGACATAGAGAAATTAAAGATAACAGAAATTTGATTGGATCTTGACGCATGAAGGCATTACTAAGAGAGAGTTTTCACATAACCTTGCTCCTGTATTTGTATTCCATCCATCATAGCTATGGCGCCACAGATACCATAACTACAACTCATTTTCTGAAAGATGGCGATGCCAATATTACTTCATCTGGCGGAACCTTCGAAATGGGGTTCTTCAGTCCAGGTAATTCTAAGCTTCGATATGTGGGCATGTGGTACAAGAACATATCTGTTATGACAGTTGTTTGGGTTGCCAACGGAGAAGCTCCTTTGTGATGATGTCCATCTCATTTGAAGAAGTATTAGGCATGTGTCTAATAAAAGTTTCTTTGGTTTGGTAGCCAACCTTGTTGACTTGTTTTGGTTAGGTAGCCAACTTTGTTGAATTA
>MU708046.1:7961-42303 GCA_026770625.1 Nicotiana glauca
GGGGGGGGGGGGGAGGGGAGAAGGGGAGTGTAGAGATATAAATTTCAATTGAGGCATCTTGTACATGGTGTTATTTAATGTGTACTCTTCTAGATACATCTATTAGTTAGTTAGTTAGTTAGTTAGCACATTAATGACTTTGTATATATTAGTTAGACATTGTATTTTAGAATCATAACTGAAGAAATACAGGTTACACTTTTATCTCTCTACCATTTATCATTTCTTACTCTGTGTTCTCTCCCGTTCTCTCTCTAGACCTTGCCTCCATTTCCATGAAAGATCTAGGTTAGTTTTGACACAAATCCGATGTTTATTTTGTAAATTTGAATGAGCCTATGAACTTACTCATGTCCTTTCCAAAAGTCGTCCAAACATATTGCACTTCATGCTGATGTGTCTAATATAAGATTCTAATTTTGTTTCTTGAACTGTGAAAGTGTTACATCCCGCATTTCATACGTTAAAGTTTTGTCGTAAGTTAAACTACGTAGACTCGGGAATGAGATTATTTTTGAGGTTATAAGCATTTATGCTATTTGTAATAAGTGATAAGCAAGTGTTATAAAGTCAGAGGGTTAACAAATCGAAGAAATTGAGTATCACCGAAGTTTGATATTTTGTGATAAAATATAATCCAAACTATAATACCCCATATAGATTAGTGCCATATAATATATCACACGACCATGATAGTAATGTATATTATAGTAAGATATATAAAGTGTGTTAAAAGTGAGTAATATTTTAAGTAATTTGTGATAATTCTTAATTATGTGGATAATTGGATAATTAATAATTTTGGTAGAAAATTAATTAAAAGTTTGGATAAGGCCTACAAGGCCTAACGTTGCAGCCCTCTCCCCCCGTTCCAAAACAATGTGTGACTAATATGTGTCAGATAATGACATCTACACCATATGTCACAATATTTCAAAATGGTGGCAAATGAGGTGGACCCAACTATCCACTCATTTATTTTTGATACATTTATGACATATATATCACAAGTAACGTTTTTAACAAAAAAAGTACATTTGTTTGCTTCTTCTCAACAAGATTAGAAATGACCCTTGAGAAATTTAAGCTACTAAGGTAGATATATCTCCTTGCATTAAAATAAACCGTGAAGAACATAGATGTGTATTTCCATATTGGTTTTCTCAAGAAGATAAAAATTTGGAGATTTCTTCGTAATGAAGTAATGTGGAAGAAGACTAGTTTTGGCATACAAGATCGAGGAGATTCTTCACATATACAAGTAAGAAGTTGACATCAAAAGTATATTAAGGTTATTATTTTTTCATTTTTGGCATAATTCAAGTAACGATAAGTAAATATAATATTATTTCATAAATAGTTATACTCTTAGTAACTAAGAAGGTTTGCGCTATTCATTCCTGTGAAATGATATTCAAGCATGTCTAAGTATGTTTCTAGTTCTGTCACGACCATAAACCCATACCCGGTCGTGATAGCGCCTCTCGTGAAGACAAGGCCAGCCGACACATCTCCAATTCGAAGTTAGACAGTTAAACAACAATAATATATGCTAAAACATGCTTTAATAATTTTAAATAGCAGATAATATCATAACAATGCGGAAGTACAACCCAAACACATCCCGACATCGGGGTGTCACTAGTCATGAGCATCTACTACAACTGTTTAGACACCACAAGACTAAAATGGTCGGAAAAATCATAAGGAGATATAAGGAGGAATACAACAGAAGAAAGCAGAGCCGCGATCGGCAGGTGACTACCTTGCTAACTCCAATAAAACTGCTACCAAGCTCATAAAATACCTGCATCTACACACAAGGTGCAGGGAGTAAAGTGAGTACTCCAGCTCAGTGAGTAATAAAGGTAAATAACAACTGAGCAGTAAGAAATCATGTAAAGCATATCAACATGCTATATAGAAGCAAGGTACAAACCTTTGAGAAAACAGTGAAGCTGTGAAATCTTTGGAAATATCTTGGCTCAGTCTAAATCTCTTTCGAAAATGAACTTTTCAACAGTTACGAAATAATTCCAAAATAGTTAGTGCCGATAAGCACAGTAGATCTGCCCCTCGGGCACAAATACCATAGTATAACAGGTAATAAGGCAAGTAAATATGCAAGATGAGCACATAAAAGTTAGCCCCTTGGGCAATATCTCAAAACAGTACCAGCCCCTCGGGCTCACTCTCATAACACTCTCAGTCCCTCGGGATCTCTCTCTTAGATCACTCTCAGAATAGTATCATCTAGTAATCGCTGCGGCGTGCAGCCCGATCCACATCTCGCTGCGGTGTGCAGTCCGATCCATATATCGTCGATAGGCGCTCATTGGGGGTGTGCAAACTCCGGGAGGGGATCCTTACGGCCTAAGCGCAATATCAAGCCACCTAGTGGCATATAAAATAAGGCTGAAAGCCTCCTCACATCAGTCATAAGGCCTGAAAGCCTCCTCACATCACTCATAAGGCCTGAAAGCCTCCTCACATCACTCACAAGGCCTGAAAGCCTCCTCACGTCACTCAAGCCACCTCGTGGCACATAAAGTATCTCAGGCCCTCGGCCTCATATCACTCAGCATATCCTCACATATGGCCCTCGGCCTCACTTAGTCTGAAAATCATCACAAGCCCCCCGAGCATTTGTAAAACAGTAGTTCTCAGCCCAAAAAATTATTTAGAAATATCATTTAAGTTTCAAACCTGAGTAAAATTGGCTGAGTTGTAAAACAGTAGATATCAACAGGACTGAGTTCAAATAATCGATCAAAATAGTGATAAAAATCCCCGAAGGGTTCAAATACTTGGCACGAAGCCCAAATATGGCAATCAGCCAAAATCATGATAATAACAAATAAATTTCAGTCAAATACGTGGTAAAATCATCAATCGGGATGGACCAAGTCACAATCCCCAATGGTGCTCTACCCCACGCTCGCTATCCGGCGTGCAAGTCACCTCAATATAGCACTACGATGTGCAATCCGCGGTTTCAAAGTCTCAGAATATCATTTACAATCATTACTCACCTCAATCCAAGCAAAATCCTACTCTGAAATGCCTTTTCCCCTCGAATCGGCCTCCAATCAATTCGAATCTAGCCACAGTTAATTTAATTCAGTCAATACTAATTATAGGAATTAATTCCATATGAAAATATTACTTTTCCAACAAAATCCGAAATTAACCCAAAATTTGACAGTGGGGCCCACGTCTCGGAATCTGGCAAAACTCATAAAATCTGACAACCCATTCCGATACGAGTTCAACCATACCAAAATTATCAAATTCCGACAACAACTCGACCTCTAAATCTTAGTTTATCATTTTTGAAAAGTTTTGCAAAAAATCCAATTTCTCCCATTTAAATCCGAATTAAAAGATGAATATGGACATGGATTTATGAAATATAATCACTTTCGGATATAGAACACTTACCCAAGTCGAAGTCGTGAAAATCCCCTTTGGAATCGTCTAAATCCGAGACTCAAAACTCAAGAATGAGTAAAAATAGCTAACTCTGGTGTTTAGGAATTTGTCTAGGCAAGTTGCATTTGTCAATTGAGACTTATAAATCGCATTTGATACATGCGATTTCGCCGTCCTAGAGAAAAAATAGCATTACCAGCCTTTAGTAAATTGGTCACAACTTTCTGTACAAATATCCAAATGCTTAACGGTTTAACTTTCTGGAAACTAGAAAGCAAGGGGTACAACTTTCATGTTTTGCAAATTTTCAGATTCCTTATGGATTTCGAGGTATATGTTTCCAAAGTATCCTCCTCGCATCAAACATTTCTGGAAAATTTCAAAACAACTTTACCAACCCTTATTCTATTGACCATCACTTTCTGTACAACTACCAAAATAATTAATGGTTTAGCTTTCTGGAAACTATTATGCAAGGGCTACAACTTTTATGTTTTGTACATTTACAGGTTCCTTATGTATTTTGAGCTACAAGCTTCCAAAATAGGCTCTACGATTGCACAGTTGCTGTCCAAGACAGCTTCTGCAGCAGAAAATTCCAGCAAGCTTTTTGTCCGATTTTCATTCCGTTAACCTTCCGAAATCCACCCGAGGCCCTCGGGACCTTAACCAATTATACCAACATGTCCTAAAATACAATACAAACTTAATCAAAGCTGCAAACCACGTCAAACAACACCGAAATTACGAATCACGCATCGAATTGAATTATGAGTTTTCGAATCTTACAACTTCTACATTTTGCGCCGAAACATATCAAATCAATCCGGAATGACTTTAAATTTTGCACACAAATCATAAATGACATAACGAAGCTATGAAAATTTTCAGAACTGGATTCCGACCCCGATATCAAAAAGTCAACTCTTGGTCAAACTTTTCCAAAAATTTTCTATTTTCCAACTTTCGCCAAAATGCGCTAAATTGTCCTACGGACTTCCAAATCAAAATCCGAATACGCTCCTAAGTCCAAAATCACCATACGAAACTATTGGAATCATCAAAATTCCATTCCGGGTCTTTTTCTCAAAAGTCAAATCTCCGGTCAAACTTAAGAAATCTTTAGTCTTAGATTTCTAGATTCCGTTAAATAGCGTTAATTTGATCTAGGAACCTCCAAATTTGATTTCGGGCATATGACCAAGTCCCAAATCACGATACGGAACTACCATAATGGTCAAAATGTTTATCCGGGTTCATTTGCTCAAAATGTTGACCGAAGTCAACTCAGTTGAGTTTTAAAGCTCTAGTTCATAGTTTAATCCATTTTCACATAAAAACCTTCCGGAAAATTATACGGACTGCGCATACAAGTCGAGAAATTACTGATAGCGCTTTTCAAGATCTTAAAACATCGAGATGATTATTTAATTTAAAGATGATGTGAGCACGTGATTTTGCCCTATATGAGAATTACTCCCAAAAAATTCAAAATAAAATAATTTTTGTGTTGTTTGCAATTTTTTGTGGATTTTGTGTTTATTGTTTGCGTTTGCGTGTGCATGTCTATTTGTTTAAATCAATGAAAATACAAAAATATGTGCATTTTGTATTTTTAGATTTAATTGTACAATTAGGAGTAATTACATTTGTTTTACATTTGCATTTTAAGCCCCAAATAATGTAATTTGCATTTTTAGCCTTTAATGTTTTAATGCCCAAATTGTATGATTTTATTTTTTATTGGTGTTTAATTTTGTATTATAATTATTATTAAGAGTTAATTAGTATTTTAAGTTAATTTTTAATTTTATAATTTAATCTAGGAATTTTGGGTTTTAATTAGGAATTAAAGGGGAAATAAAATACAAGAAAAGAGGGGAATTGGGTAAAATCGGACTGGGCCAATTGACCACAGCCCAATTGCCACTTAACCAAAACGATCCAGCCCAGTCAATCTCAGAGACCAACCAAACGACATCGTTTTAGTAACGCTCTATCTGGGCCATTGATCTCACTTGATCAACGGTCCAGATCAGCTCCTCCCGCACCCGACCCGTTCCACCCGAAGACCAACTCGGTCCCAAGAGTGTCCAAACGACGCCGTTTCTTTTAAGCTATTGATCCAGGCCGTTGATCTCAATTGATCTAACGGCCAGGATCAATTCCCCTTCCCACTATATATTCCTAAAATCATACCCAGCCCCCCAAGCCAACCCCCTCGTCTCTCTCAAACCTTCAGAGAACAGCCCCATCCTCCGCCTTCCCCCACCGAGTTCCGCCCACCGGAAATCGCCTCACGGCGGTTCCGGTGGTCCAAAAGACTCCATTTTCACACCATGGAACCACCAAATCATCCACTCCATGAATCCACAACCATTTTTCTTCGAATCATCACCAGTATCTTTGAATCTTCAATCGAAAATCAGCCAAAAATCCTAGCTTGTCTGTTCGCCACCAAATTAACACCATACCACCATTAGGCCTCCCTCACCACTAAAACGACCTTGGTTTCCTTCGAATCCCAGTCCCCTTCCTCGAATATCAAATTACAATCAAGAACCCTAGCGCTGCCACAAAATCCCTTGGTGGCGGCGCCGACTCCAAACTTTCCCAAGCTTACACCACTAAGCCCCCCGACCTCCCTCGTCCCAAATACAACACCGTCTTCACTCGAACCAAGCAGAGCTCGTCGAATTTCAAATTTACTGAGCAAACTTCAAAAGAACCCAAGCCTGGAATCAATCTAAAAGAAAAACTTGAGGTCGTGATCGACCTTAGTCGTGTGTTCTCAATCGAGAACACTCGATTAAGGTCCGTTTCGGCTTAAAAAAATGGGAGTTTGGTCTGAGGTATTGTCCTCTCTTTTATTTTATTTTGTTGTTTGTTATTGCTTATCTAATTAAGTGTCATTGTAATTTATCATTTTTTGTCAATTATTTTTTCTTCTTCCTTCTCCATCGGATCTTTTTCTAGTCCAATTTTCATCACTGAGTCGTTCGTATATCTATTAGGTTGTTTGAACCATTTGAATATGTTTTATCCTTTAGTTTAATTTTTAACGTCAGTGTCCGTAATGTTCTATTGTGATTACTTATGTGATTTGTTTGGTGTTACCACTGGTTCAAATGGCTTCATTTTTTAATGATGTTTGTTCTTGGATGTTCGTCAGTTTGCATACAAATTTAGTTTATGTTTCATCCAATATATCACAGTGTTTCATTCACTTTGTTTAACTTAGTTTAGAGTTGCGAACATAATTAGGTATTCCCATGTATGTGTGTATCCGTTTTTAATAGTCCAGTTCGATCATTGTCCTGAATCAGTGTTCTCATTTTTAATGCCATTTAATCTAATTTGTGTTCTAACTTGAACTATTTGATTGAACCTGATAAGATGTCTTAGTTATAGCTGTTGTGGATTCAATAAGGTATTTAATTAGGAAATTAGTTTGGGTTAATGGGTGTTCAAGTTATTTGATTAAGTGAATTGGTCATAACTGACGAGTGGGGATTTCAGTAATTTCAGGGGTAATTCAGGGGTTAACTAAAATTTGAACCATAGTAATTAAACTAAAGGCTCCTAATGCTAAGTGGAAACATTACTTTGTGGAAATGACACTTATTGCTGATTTTAAGGACTAAAAATGGGCACTAATGAATAAATAAAGGCACTAGGATAATGGGGTAATTAAGAAATGAAAAGTAGAATTGAAAGTGGAGGATGCAAAGGCACTAGGATAATGGGGTAATTAAGAAATGAAAAGTAGAATTGAAAGTGGAGGATGCACTAGCAGGATGCCTCTTTAAAAGGCTGGAAATCAGAATAAAAGGACAGAGATTGATACTGAAAAAAGGGGACTGAAAAAAAAAGAACTTTGAAAAATTGAGAGTGTTGAGAATTTGGGAATACTTCTAAAAGGCATTCAATAGAGAGTTTAGAGAATCATTTTCTCAAAGAGTCTTTAGGAGGTCTTTCAATCAATCTTGGAAATCAGTTAGAGAGGGTCTGAAATCAAGTTTTGCCTTACCCAAGTTTTTCCTTTGTTTTCATTAATTTCATTCTTCTTGATTCAAGATCACTAGATTCACCTTGAGTGATTTTGGGTCCAGTTGAACTGTTTCTGATTGAAACTTAGTTTGTTGAAATTTTCAAGTGTTTCTGGGTGCATTCTTAAGTTTGTTTGGTTTGTTTGGTATTTACTGTGGGTCAACTTCTCGGTTCTTTTGGTTTTTGGGCTTTTGATTCATTCCTGGGTTGAAGAATAGCTGTGTTGTGGCTGTGTGAAATTCCTAATAGCTGTTGACTGGCCTGCTGTGCTAACTGCTTCTCTTTCCTGTTGATTTCTGATTTCCAGATACACGATTTGAACTCACCTTGATGTAACTGCAGATTTGAAATGAAATGAAGCCTTATTCCGGAAGTCTTAGTTATAGATAGTCATTTGATGTATGTTTGTTTAAGTTTTAAATTGCTGGAACTGTATTGAATTAGGATTTGTTTAATTAGGACCATTTTCTAGCTAATGTGAATTGCCTAATGTGTACTGGACTGAAAGGTTAATTTCTATATTATCTGATTAGATGAAACAGTATTGATTCAGCTCAGTCAAGTTCATTTCTAGTAATTAAACGTGGTAGTAAAACCTGTTTTTTTTAAGACTGTCAAATGTAGATTGGTCCTAGTTGTAATGCATCCTAGGGAGCTTGGACTAGTGTAAAAGTGTTAAAGTTAAAAATGGCTAAGCCGAAAAATGTTTTCAATCCTAGTGAGGTTAACTTAGTCAATTAGTTCAAATCATATGTTCAGTTCGCCTTAGTCTGCCATATTCGCTCAAGTTTAACTTGATCCCGAATGAAGTAATAAGACTGAAATTCCATTGATCAATATCGCCGTTAATTTGGTAGAGATAATTAATTGTAAATATTATTTGGTTCAAGAGGACAAGGCTGTACCCAACCCGATTTCCTAAGTTTGGGGCGAGAGAGGTGATGCATGGCGCAGGCCAGTTCTATTTTCCTCTCTCATTTGGGCCTGAGCCATGGCCTACGTTGGGCTAGCTTTTTTTTATGTCAATCTATATTCCTTGGGTTTGTCCTTGAGCCTAAAGGCATGTTTAGTTTAGAATTATTGTTTTAGGCCAATGATAAAAATAACTAGGGTCCTTTTCTTTTATTATTAAAGACAAATAAAAGTAGAGAATCATAGTCACTTTAGAATTAGACTTTAACTAAAAAATGAGACGAGCCTTGCCAAATAAAATGCACAAACTGCGTGGCCCTCATTAAATGTATATATTAATTACTTAGACTTCGGGATGGTCCGTTTAACAAAATTTCACGGCCTTCCCCAAAATAATAATACGCTAGTCGCTTTAGGTGCGCTTGTAATAATTTATTTTCCTAAATTCGGGTGCACATTTATGTGACCCAAATCCAAATCTCAACGGAGTCGAGGTGTGTCAACAACCATGGGTACATTGATGTGACGTGGTTCTAGACGCATTTTCACGACGTTGCAATTCTTATAAAATAATAATAATCAAAAGTGGTTAAAACATAAAAAATGCACATAGATTTGAGCATGTACTAAAATCAGATAATTAAGCCGAATATAACAACTAAGCGACCGTACTAGAACCACAGAACTCGGGAATGCCTAACATCTTCTCCCGGGTTAACAAAATTCCTTATCTGGATTTCTGATTCGTAGACTGTAATACGGAGTCAATTTTTTCCTCGATTCGGGATTCAAACCGGTGACTTGGGACACCATAAATCTCTCAAGTGGCGACTCCATCTCTTAATAATAAATCCCGTTTCGATTGTCCTTTAATTGGAAAAACTCCCTTTACTACGCCCTTAGCGGGGTGCGGTAGCGTGAAAAAGGAGGTGCGACAGATGACATTTGTAGGTCATCACAAGTTCCCTACTAAGACATATGATAAAGATGTTAATGTTATGATATAGTGGCACATGCATCTTTATTTACCACCGAGCTACGGCCGATTAGGTAGTTACACATTTACCACCGAGCTATGGCTAGTCTGCATTTACAATCGAGCTACGTCTGGTTGGGTAGTTACATATTTACCACCGAGCTACGGGCGATCAGGAAGTCATGCATTTACCAATAAACTACGACCGGTTGGGCAGTTACACATTTACCACCAAGCTGCGGCTGGTCAGGCATTTACGACCACATTACAGCCGGTCGGGCAGTTACCACTAATCAGTTAGGCAGTTAACGTCAAAGAGAATAATGTAATCAGAACTATTATATCATAGTTTTATTTATATATACGAGATGAGTTTTATTCTATATGTTATGGCCCTCAATGGCAAGTCTGAAGTTATAAGTTGACTCTTATCCTTCCCCGAGATAATATCTTATTATTACATTTTATTTCTACCTTACATACTCGGTACATTCTTCGTACTGACGTCCCTTTTCCTGGGGCATTGTGTTTCGTGCCATGCAAGTGTAGATAGGCGAAGAGAGGACCCTCTACTGTAGGCTGCCTCCAGATATAAGCTTTTGGTCGGTGAGCTCCATTTCTTCTTGGAGTATTGTTGAGTCACGTTCTATACATGTTATTTTATTTTATGAGGATGTCGGGAACCCTATCCCGACTTATATGTTATGGTCATGTTTTCTTAGAGGTTTTGCAGATAGTGTCTTGTGTATATTTTTAGGTATGCCATGTCAACGGCCTTGTCGGCCCCTATGTATATATATAAATCTTTTTGAATTAGTTATATGTGTTAAGTTCTAATATTGTTAATTGTGTGTGTGTGTATATATATATATATGGCCTATCATGAGCTGTGACGAGTCTTATAGTAAAGAAGAATAAGATACATGGCGCTCGGTTGAGTAGGCACCGAGTGCTAGTCTTGGCCCTCCGATTTGGGTCGTGACAAACTTGGTATCAGAGCGGATCTGTCCTAGGGTTGTCTTCAAGCCGTGTCTAGTAAAGTCTTATTTTTTAATGTGTTGTACACCACGTTGTATAAACAGGAAACTATAGGTCATTTAGGGACCAGTTACCCTTCATTCTTGATATTAGATTGTGCAATAGAGCAGAGTCGTAGGGAATAAAGTCCTTGACCTTTGACTTGTTTTATATATACAGTTATGACCAGGAAAGCTACAGCTAGTCAGAAGGGTGAAGTAGTGGCAGATGAGGGCATGGGTAGAGTACCAATGTCTAGTAAGGGCCAGAGTGAGGCCCCGAGGGGAAATATGACACCCTCGCATAGTTCTCCAATTTCGCCAGTACCCCAGGAGATGAGGAGGAACCCAATACCTCCACCTATTGTTGAGGACAAGGATATGGATATGCGGAGTGCTGTACAGTTGTTGACTAGATTGGTAGCCGCTCAGGCTCAGCGCCAGGTAGGTACAGGTGTTGGTTACGTTGATAGGGTTATTAGCGCGAGAGTTCGAGACTTCATCAACCTGGACCTCCAATGTTTATCGGATCCAACAAGTATGAGGACCCACAAAACTTTATTGATAGGATGTAAAGGACTTTGAAGGCGATACATGCATCAGACACTGAGTCAGTAGAGTTGGCCTCTTACCGATTGCGGGATATTACGGTTCAGTGGTATGCAACTTGGGAATTGTTAAGAGGGATAAATGCACCTCCAGCGGCATGTGAAGAGTTCTCGGGAGCTTTCTTGCATTATTACTTGCCGGCAAATATTCGTCAGGCAAGGGTAGACAAGTTCTTGACCTTAAACAAGGGAATATGAGTATGCGGGAGCATAGTCTCTAGTTTGATTCCTTGGCGAGGTATGGACCCTCGATTGTGGCTGAGATGGGTGACTGAGTGAATCAGTTTGTTGTAATACTCTTTATTAATGACTGTTTCATGTCTGCTCTACACGATAGTACGGATGTTTCATGCTTCCAGGCTTATGCTCAGAATTTGGAAGATCGAAAATGGTAGCAATACGAGAATCACGATGAGGTTCAGCGTAAGAAGGCTAGGTCTGCTAGACAACCTGAGGATTTTTCAAGCGATCCTATGCCACCATATCATGTTGAATGTGTCCGACAGTTGCAGAGGTTGCATGATCTATCTATTCTGAATCAGTTCTTTTTAGAATCGAAGGGATTCATCGCAGATGAGGGCGCCTTCTCCTTGGTGCAGTCAATGCGGTAGAGCTCATTCTGGACAATATCGTCCGGGATCTAATGTATGTTATACCTATGGAAGACCCTAGACATTACACGAGGGATTGTCCTATAAAGGACAGAAGCGGGATGGTTCATCCCACCAGATCTATAACAGTCTCCTCCTCTTCAGTACGCCATCTAGAGAGAGGCCCTCAGGTGTTAGCTGGTAGAGGTAGAGGCAGGGGTGGAGCATCTAGCTTCGATGGGAGTCAGAACCGCATGTATGCTTTGGAAGGTCATCAGGGCCCAAAGGCTACACCAGATAATGTGTCAGGTACTGTGACTATGGGTAATTTTCGATCTTATTAACGCAAATTGCCCAGTTAATATGATTAATATAAGAGTGAGTTGGCATTACGTTTGAAGGGTTGGGGAAACCAAGGCTAGCTTGAAAGAAAAGTAAGAACACGGGGATAGTGGACCAGGGGAGGAAAGGGGAGTAACCTAGGACATTAAGAAGTTAGAACTCTTATAGCTCTAACGCCCAAGGGAGGAAATAACATATAGTGCGCAAGATTTTGGGAAAATTAGTATAATTGAATAGAAAGTTATGAACCCAGTTATTAAGATTACAACTAGTATGTGTCAACGCCTAGAAGATAGATTAAAAGAATCGTAGGTGATGAATGGATTAGGAAGTAGTTTTATGGAGGGACGATGTCCTGACCCCGTGAGAGCCTGATATTTGTTTCATTGCAGTATAGACTGGGAAGATATATACATATATAATTTATTAGTATGTTATGTACATCTTGCAAGTTTAAAGACTCGAGGACTACTATTTTTAAGAGGGGGAAAGATGTTACATCCCGTCTTTCGTACGTTAAAATTTCATCGTAAGTTAATCGATGCAGACTCGGGAATGAGATTAGTTTTGAGGTTATAAGAATTTATGCTATTTGTAACAAGTGATAAGTAAGCGTTATAAAGGTCAGAGGGTTAACGAATCGCAAAAAATTGAGTATCGCCGAAGTTTGACATTTTGTGATAAAATACGATCCAAGCTATAATATCCCGTATTTATGAATTAGTGCTATACAATATACCACACAATCATAATAGTAAAGTATATTATAGTAAGATATATAAAATATGTTAAAAGCGAGTAAATATTTTAAGTAATTTGAGATCATTCTTAATTATGTGGTAATTGGGTAATTAATGATTTTAGTGAGAGATTAATTAGAAGTTTGGATAAGGCCTACAAGGTCTAACATGGCAGCACCCTCCCCCCCCCCAAAATCCAAAATAATGTGTGACTAATATGTGTTAGATAGTGACATCTATACCACATGTCACAACATTTCAAAATGGTAGCAAATGAGATGGACCTCACTATCCACTCATTCATTTTTTGATATACTTATGACATATATATCACAAGCAACATTTTTAACAAGAAAATATATTTTGTTTGATTCTTCTCAACAAGATTAGAAACAGCCCTTGAGTAATTTAAGCTATAAAGTTAGGTATATCTTCTTGCATTAAAACAAACCGTGAAGAACATAGATGTGTATTTTCATATCAATTTTCTCAAGATGATAAAAATTTGGAGATTTCTTCATAATAAAGTAAGGTGGAAGAAGACTAGTTTTGGCATACAAGATTGAGGAGATTGTTCACATATACAAGTAGGAAGTTAACATCAAAGGTATATTAAGGATATTCTTTTTTTTTCTTTTTGGCATGATTCAAGTAACGGTACGTAAATGTAATGTTATTTCTTAAATGGTTCTACTCTTAGTAACTAAGAAGGTCTACGTTATTCATTCCTGTAAAATGATGTTCAAGCATGTCTAAGTATGTTTCCAGTTCCCTATTGAGGCATATGATAAAGATGTTAATGTTTGTAATATAGTGACACATGCATCTTCATTTATCACCGATCTACGACCGGTTGGGCAGTTACAAATTTACCACCGAGCTACCGCCGGTCGGGCAGTCATGTATTTACCATCTAGCTATGGCCGGTTGGGCAGTTATACATTTACCATAGAGCTACGACCGGTCGGGCAATTATGCATTTACCATCGAGCTATGGACGGTTAGGCAGTAACACATTTACCATCGAGCTATGGCCGGTCGGACAATCATGCATTTACCATCGCGCTACGGTCGGTCGAGCAGTTACCATTGATCAGTTGGGCACTTGACGTCACGAGAATGATGTAATCAGAACTATTATATGGTAGTTTTATTTATATATATATACGAGATGAGTTTTATTTTATATGTTATGGCACTCAACGGTAAGTTAGAAGTTGTAAGTTGACTCTTATCTCTCCCCGAGATAGTATCTTATTTTTATGTTTTATTTCTACCTTACATACTCGGTACATTCTTCGCACTGTCATCTCTTTTCTTGGGAGCTATGTTTCGTGCCATGCAGGTGTAGATAGGCGAGGTGAGCACCCTCTACTGTAGGCTGCCTTCAGATATAAGCTTTTGGTTGGTGAGCTCCACTTCTTCCTAGAGTATTGCCGAGTCACGTTCTGTATATGTTATTTTATTTTATGAGGATGTCGGGAACCCTGTCTCGACTTATATATTATGGTCATGTTTTCTTAGAGGTTTTGCAGACAGTGTCATTTGTATAGTTTTAGGTATGTCATGTCAACGGCCTTGTCGAACCCTATGTATCTATATAAATCTTTTTTAATTAGTTATGTGTGTTAAGTTCTAATATTGTTAATTATATGTATAGATGTGACCTATCATGAGCGGTGACGAGTATTAGTAAAGAAGAATAAGGTACTTGGTGCTCGGTTGAGTAGGCACTGGATACCAGTCGTGGCCCTCCGATTTGGGTCGTGATAGAAAGTTCTCATGTTTTTTACTTTGTACACTTCAGAACTAACTATTTGACCAAAAATATAGATTTTTGTTCAACCAAATAGATTTATGCAAAGGAAAGTTATTCTTAGTTAATAATAATACTCTAAAGACAAAACTATCAGTGTTAACTTGTATATTTGTCTGGATGACAATAATATTCAATGATCCAAAAAGATGGAATATGGCATTAAATAATAATAAATAGCAATAAGTGGCATTTGAGTAAATAAAACACGTGAGTTACCCACAAAAGGGATAAGACCAGTGGATATTCTCTCTGACAATGAGGAATGATTGATAAGCTTTTGAATGTTTAGGTTGTTCTTGGATCCAGATTTCTAGATCAGAATCTTAGTGAAAAGGTTGTTTTTGTATGTTTGTAATAGAACCATATTCTCTCTATAAAGTCAAAGTGTATATAGGGAACATGTTCCTAGAAATCCTAATAGTACATGTGTAGAGAATATTCGCTAGAATATTCTCTTTTATGTCTTATCTTAGAATTAGACGTTATAACTCTGTCTAAGATGCTTGACCTAGACCTTGAGCTATGGTTACTCTTTGACAACATCCTTTATTGTTTCGAGGGTACTTCGCCCCAAGGCTGATCTTTATGGGGACCTCACTAATAGCATGTGGCAGTCGATGAAGGCTATAATAGTACTGACATGGCTTGATCATATCAAGGATAGTTTTTGGCCCATATAGTTAGTACCTCCGCTTATTGAGGTCGTCCTCGCAGACGAGGTCGATGTATGGATAGTGTCATTTGTGGTCGAACTTTACCGAGCTGACTATACAGGCCGTGGTCGTGACGATCTGGCAATGTGGCTTTCTGAGGGCCGCACATTTTGAATTCTTTGAATTTTCTCTGGAAGTTCATTGGAGCCATCTAGTCCAAGAGAAAAGGTGACGTCTTGATGTCATGCGTCATAATGATGCAGTTTCTGACGTGTTACGTCGATTCACGTGTGACCCTTGATTGGCTCTGCTGGTACCCCTAAATCTTATAAATAGGGGTGGTTTGTTGATTTTGAAACTTTTTCAAACTCCTCCTACTTCATAAGCAGAGCTTCTTCTTCATCGTCTCCGTATAACCCTTGTAACTCTCTATTTTTTTCTTTGCTTCACTATCTTTTTTCCACAACAATGTCTGACCTAACATTAGATATCCATATGGAACACCACTCTATTCCTCTAGACATTGTTTTTCCTGACCGGGGGAAGATGGCGGAACTACTGCTGAGGAGGAAAACCTACCCGTTTTAGAGGAAATCGTACCTCGATGTCCCGGTGCTAAACCCGACTTCCAAAAGGCACCGGAAGTGGTGACAGAGAGGTTTAAATCTACGATGATGGTTGAGCAATTAACCAAACTCAAGGTTAGACTCGGCCTACCTGGTCACATTGACTTGATTCCTTCTGATGACGACGAGGTTCAAGTTTACCATCACAGCTTCTGCGCTCTTTACGCATATCCTTTCTTAATTGGATATTCGTTACCTTTGCCGTCATTGATAGAATATTTATGCCACTACTATAATGTATGGCCGACACAACTTGCCTCTTATATATTTAAGTTTGTCATGATGTTGACGAAGTTTGCCGAATTGGCCGATGTCAACGGAACAGTTCGCCATCTGATCCATCTTTTTGCCCCTCATTTCTATAGAGGGACTTTGCTGAATCTTTGCCATCACGGAGGAAAATGTTTAATGGTGAGGATGGATGATAATTCTAGTCGGTATTTCTAGCTTGACTATGTTTTTGTCAGGACTGAAGACGTAGTGTCGGCTACCGCAAGCTTCCCTGAGGCTTGGAATCCTACTCATAAGTGCTCGTATTAGTTTACATACCTTTTTGTTTATAATGTTTTACTACTAGGGGTCGATAAATTGGCTTTCTCATTTCTACAACTACTGCTCGACCTCTCCATATGGTGGGCCACATTGCCGACTGTGTTAGGCAGATTTTTCCTCATATGGCGGGGATACACGATTGGTGAAGCTTTTCCCCAGATATTTAGGTTGTCTCTTACCTCGGCAAGTAACTTGTTCCCCTACCGTTAACGTGGTGATTTCTTCGCCCATGTCTGTTATCTTTGCTGATCTTTTACTTTCCCATTTTTCTTTAGCTTCGGCCAGGGGGTCTACGAGGAGGCCAAGAGCTCCTACGCCCTCGTTTTGGAAGAGGAAGGACACTACACCTTCAGTCTCTGCCCCTGCTTCAACTACGACCGATCTTGTCTCTATCACAATTCCACCCATTGCCGCTTACTCCTTTTCTCCCGCATCGGCCGTTGAGACTTCTATTCTACTCTATACTCTCTCATTGATAAGGATGATGAGAATTTTCCCAGTGATGGAGATCTTCAAACTAGACAGAGGTAGTATGTGGATGCGGGTGATAGGGTTTCCCTAGCCATTGGTGCGGCGGAATTTGACTTTTCGCCATATAAGACAACGACGATTTTTGTGGGAGATGATGTTGAACCAAGACCCGAGACTTAGAGCTTGGTGGAAGACGATGCGAACATATCTCTTTATTCCAAGGGGATGGAAACTGAGTGGGCTACTCTTGACGTTCTTGACCCTTCGCAGTGAGAGGAGGATTCGACCTCTCGGATAGCTGCTGATACCTCTTTGCCTACCGACAGAAGGGGAAAAAGTATTGTTGAAGAGGGCGATGAGTCAGGTTCCGATGTCGATGCAGACGACTTGAGGATGATTGGAGATGGGCTTACTCAGCTCGAGGTAAGGTTAGAGGGGTCTACGAGGACTATCGTGATCCCTATGAATAATGACCTTTTGGTGAACACCGAGAAAGTAGTCCCTGCCCTTGTCGCTCTCTATTCCAAAGTTAAGGATAAGACCCTTAAGGAAATAAATGACGGTGCCTTATCGAGGAGCATTGCTGGCCTCGCTTATAGGGTGAGTGTTTATTTTTTTTAAAATTTTTTTAGGGCGTTCGTTGTTCTAACCCTTCTTTTCTATTTTTTGGTTTATAGACGGTGATTTTGGAAATTGAGAGCGCCCGGTGGGAGAAGAGGCTTAAAGAGATCTTCATGAAACTGAAAGATAAATACCTTGAGTATCACGGCAAGTATTAGGATATCCGTAGTCAGTTTTGTGAGGGTAGAGACATGCAGGCCCTAAGGGACGATCTAAAGAAGAGGGACAATGAGCTGGTGCAGGCCATCGAGAAGTATAGTATCCTCAAGGGGACGTTGGGAAGTAGGGAATAAGATCTTGAGCTTAGCATAGGCGTAGAGGCCAAATGCAATAATCTTCAAATTCAAGTGGTTGAATTGCGAGTGCAACTTGAAGAGTGTCAGTTTCAATTGAAGGCCCTCAGCGGCGAGGTTGTCGAGACACAAGAGGAACTCGAGAAGGTGGAATCCTCTCATTTGGATGCTTGGAGGAAAGCGGAGATGCTAGAGTTGGCAAACATGAACCTTTAAGCCAAGTAAGAGAATGATCAAATGATGGCAAGAGCTAAAAAGGACCAGCTCGAGGAAAGGATCGGAGAGCTGGAAAAAGACACTATGTCCTTCATGATCGAGTGATTATTCTTGAGGACAGAAGGCTCAACTTCCTGCACGGTCATCCTTGTCCAACACTTTTGATTTTCCCAATGTACCTTGGGAGTTATACAAAGAATGGATTCATGTCGAGGCCCACTTAGATGTATTTCGGGACTTGCTTGCAACGAGCTCCGTTGGCTTCCCTTGAGGATGCTCGGGTTAAGGCTCGTAAAGCTCGAGTCGCTTGTGGATATGATCTCGCTACACATCAGGCTGATAAGGAGGATTGGGAATAGGGTGTGGACCGGCTCGAAGAGGATGCCTGATATGATACTACTTATCATTAATGCAAAGGTGGTAAGGGTATCGGGGGCCGGGGTGGTATAAGGTCAGAGAGGACCATGATGGCGAGGGCCAGTAGTCTTTCCCTTAGACTTTTTTTTTGTGTATTTTGTCTTCCTCTCTAGGAGCCCTTATGCAAGAGATTAAAGGGATCTTCAGGCCATGGCATGGTGTTCTCGGGCTATGTGAATGGTGCCTCCGAACGATGAAGCCCTCAGATAATTTTGCGATCTTTCAGCCCATGAAATGCAATAGGTGGCGATCTTTCAGCCCATGAAATGCAATATGTGGCGTTCTTTCAGCCATGCAAGCATAAATAAGGTGGCGATCTTTCAGCCATGCAAAAAATAAAGTAACGATCTTTCAGCCATGAAATGCAATAGGTGGCGATCTTTCAGCCATGCAAAAATAAAGTGGTGATTTTTCAGCCAGCAAACGTAAATAATGTGGCGATCTTTTAGCCATGCAAGCGTAAATAAGGTGGTAATCTTTCAGCCATGCAAGCGTAAATAAGGTGGCGATCTTTTAGCCATGCAAAAATAAAGTGGCGATCTTTCAGCCATGCAAACGTAAATAAGGTGGCGATCTTTCAGCCATGCAAGCATAAATAAGGTGGCGATCTTTCAGGCATGTAGATGCAGATGGATACAATGTTTAGTCTCAGAAGCCAGAATGGTAGCCTTATGCAATGCAAAAAATGTAGACGGAGACAGTGTTTAGTCTCAGAAGGCAGAACAGTAGCCTTATGTAATGCAAAATATGTAGATGGAGACAGTGTTTAGTCTCAGAAGGCAGAACGGTAGCCTTATGCAATGCAAAAGATGCAGATGGAGACAATGTTTAGTCTTGGAAGGCAGAATGGTAGCCTTATGCAATGCAGAAAATGCAGAGGGAGACAATATTTAGTCTCGGAAGGCAGAATGGTAGCCTTATGCAATGAAAAAGATGCAAATGGAGACAGTGTTTAGTCTCGGAAGGCATAATGATAGCCTTATGCAATGCAAAAGATGCAGATGGAGGCAGGGTTTCTTAGGTAGCCTTATGCAATGCAGAAAATGCAGAGGGAGACAA
The DNA here is from genome assembly GCA_026770625.1 of Nicotiana glauca. NCBI lineage: Eukaryota > Viridiplantae > Streptophyta > Magnoliopsida > Solanales > Solanaceae > Nicotiana > Nicotiana glauca. The sequence goes on from MU708046.1 coordinate 27,355, forward strand.
TATTTAGTCTCGGAAGGCAGAATGGTAGCCTTATGCAATGAAAAAGATGCAAATGGAGACAGTGTTTAGTCTCGGAAGGCATAATGATAGCCTTATGCAATGCAAAAGATGCAGATGGAGGCAGGGTTTCTTAGGTAGCCTTATGCAATGCAGAAAATGCAGAGGGAGACAATATTTAGTCTCGGAAGGCAGAATGGTAGCCTTATGCAATGCAAAAGATGCAAATGGAGATAGTGTTTAGTCTCGGAAGGCATAATGATAGCCTTATGCAATGCAAAAGATGCAGATGGAGGCAGGGTTTCTTAGCTGATAGAAGGTTGTGATATTGTGACTACTGGGGACATTGCGATACAGGGAATATCGTTGGCGCACATGAATAGCAAATGCGGGCAAGTGCAACAGTTCTGACAGTTGTATTCCTAAAAGCAAATCCGTGAATGTATAGTATGTCAGGTGCTTTCACAATCCAAGTGTCTACATCCAAAGAAAAATCATGAGTTTTATAGAGGGGAGGTTAGTTCGTATCCCTGATGGCCTTGTTCGACCCGTTCGGCTTTGATACGGTGATACGGTAAGTATCATTGGGGGCTAGCATTGCTGAACAAGGTGATTTCGATAGTAAACATGCATGAATTTGTAAAAATATGTTGTAAGTATATATTTAAGAAATAACGTTTTGATGAACCGACGACTGTGACGTGGCTCAAGACATTGCAACCTCTCTTACTACGGAATTTTGAAGGCCCTCCTTAAAATTCTGCCCCAGTTTAATGGGTCGATGCTTCTGGTGCCTGCTTGCGATGATCGACTGAAATTACTTCGGAATTTTGAGGGTCCTCCTCAAAATTTTGCCCCAGTTTCCAATTGCGGCGGGGGAGGGGGGGAGGGGGGAATTAAAATTTTATTAAATTGTGACCGAACCCATAGGGCTGCCTACGTACCCCCTATTAAATGGGTCAAACATAGTTCAATTATAACATATATAAAAATATAAAGATCACACGTAGTAATGCTTTACTGCATCTGAATTAATTGGTTTCGGCCAGATCTCTACGTCTATTTCTGCAAGTATGAGGGCTCCTCGTGTCAAAACCCGGCGAACCATGTATGGACCTTGCCAGTTAAGAGAAAATTTCCCTTTTGGCTTCATCTTGATGCAGGAAGATTTTCTTTAATTCCAGCTGCCCTGGTGTGAACTGTCTCGACTTGACTCTTTTATTGAAGGCTCTGGACATTTTGTTCTGATAAAGCTGACCGTGGCAAACTGCATTTATTATTTTTCCATCTATGAGAGATAACTGTTCGTAACAACTCTTCACCCATTCTGCATTATCGAGATCAACTTCCTGTATGATTCTTAAAGAAAGAATTTCTACTTCGGCTGGAATGACGGCTTCCGTACCATAAACCAGCATATAGGTGGTTGCCCCAGTTGATGTGTGGACTGTGGTGTGATACCCCCTATAAAGCAAATGATAGCTTCTCATGCCACTACTTATGTTTCTCTACCATTTTCCTCACTATCTTCTTAATGTTCTTGTTTGCGGCTTCTACAACTTCGTTCATTTGAGGCCTGTAGGCTATAGAATTCTTGTGCCTGATCTTGAAAGTTTCACACATAGCTTTTATCAAGTCACTGTTGAGGTTAGAGCCATTATCAGTGATGATTGATTCTGGAATCTCGAACCAACAAACGATGCGGTCGCGGAAAAAGTCTGCCATGACCTTCTTAGTTACTGCTCCGTAAGATGTTGCTTCGACCTATTTGGTGAAATAGTCAATTGCCAATAGGATGAATCTGTGCTCATTGGAGGTGGCAGGCTCGATTGGTCCAATGACATCCATTCCCCAGATAGCGAATGACCATGGTGAGCTTGTTGTATTAAGCTCGTTGGAAGACACATTTATCATGTCTGCATGTATTTGACAGCGGTGGCATTTTCGGACATACTGGATGTAGTCTGTTTCCATAATTATCCAAAAAATGACCAGCCCAGAGTATCTTCTTGTCTAAAACAAATTCATTCATATGTGGACCACAGGTCCCAGCATGGATTTCTTCTAGCATCTTGGATGCTTCCTTTGCGTCGACACACCTGAGTAGTCCCAAATCAGGAGTCCTCCTATACAGGATTCCTCCGTTGTTAAAGAAATTGTTGGACAGCCTCCGGATTGTGTGTTTTTTAATAGGATTTGCAAGTTCTGGGTATTCTCTTTTTGCTAAACATTCCTTTATATCATGAAACCAAGGTTTTCCGTCTGCTTCTTCCTCAACATGGGCACAATAAGCAGGCTGATCATGGATCCTTACTGGGATGGGATCAATGGAGTTTTTTTTCTGGATGTTGTATCATGGATGATAAGGTAGCCAATGTATCGGCGAATTCATTCTGGATTTTGGGAACATGCCGGAATTCTATCTTTGTGAACCTCTTTATCAAATCCTGTACGTGATGCAGATACGGGAGTATCTTAGAGTTCTTGGTTGCCCATTCCTCTCGGACCTGATGTATGAGTAATTCTGAATCCCCGATTACTAACAACTCCTGGATATTCATGTCAATGGCCATTTTGAGCCCTAGAATGCAGGCTTCGTACTCGGCCATATTGTTGGTGCAGGGGAACTTGAGCTTAGCTGACATTGGATAGTGCTAACCAGTTTTTGATACTAGGACCCCTCCTATGCCAACTCCTTTGAAATTTTTTGCTCCGTCGAAAAACATTCTCCACCCATCATAGGATTCTGCAATGTCTTCTCCTATGAATGATACCTCTTCATCAGGAAAATACATCTTTAAGGGTTCATATTCTCCATCCACGTGGTTTTTGGCAAGATTATCCGCTAGTGCATGTCCCTTGATTGCTTTCTGAGTCACGTAGACAATATCGAATTCACTCAACAGGATTTGCCACTTGGCTAGCTTAGGTGGGCATGGGCTTCTGAAAAATGTACTTCAAGGGATCCATCCTTGATATGAGATATGTAGTGTATGCACAAAAATAATGCCTCGACTTCTGGGCCACCCAAGTTAGAGCACAGTAGGTGCGTTCCAAAAGAAAATACCGGGCCTCATATGTAGTGAACTTCTTGCTGAGATAATAAATGACATGTTCCTTCCTCCCTGTTTCATCGTGCTACCCAAGGACGCAACCGAAGGCACCATTTAGCACTACGATGTGGGGTAGTAGAAGTCTACCCCGCTCGGGTGGGACCAAAACGGGTGGTGTTGATAGTTATTCCTTGATTCTGTCGAAATCTTTCTAGCATTCATCGGTCCATTTGGTTCCAGCGTCCTTCTTTAACATTTTAAAGATTGGATCACAAATAACTGTAGACTGTGCTATGAACCGGCTGATGTAGTTCAGCCTTCCCAGGAAACTCATCACATCTTTCTTATTCTTCGGCGGTGGTAATTCTTGAATGGATTTGACCTTTGATGGATCCATATCTATTCCCCAGTGGCTCATAATAAACCCAAGTAATTTTCCAGCGGGAACCCCAAATGCATACTTCGCGGGATTTAGCTTTAGTTTGTATCTCTGCAATCTGTTGAAGAACTTTCTCAAATCTTCCATATGATCAGTGGACTTCTTGGACTTGTTGATAACGTCATCTACGTACACCTCGATCTCCTTGTGTATCATATAATGAAAAATGGTGGTCATAGCCCTCATGTAGGTGGCCCTTGCATTCTTCAAACCAAACAACATCATCTTGTAGCAGTACATTACCCACGGCATAATGAAAGCCATTTTCTCAGCATCTTCCTCGTCCATCCAGATATGATGATAATCAGCGAAACAATCCACAAATGACTACATCTCATGCTTGGCATAGTTGTGGATCAGGATATGTATGTTTGGTAAGGGGAAATTGTCTTTCGGACTGGCCTGGTTGAGATCCCGGTAGTCGACATAGACTCTAACCTTTACATCCTTCTTTGGCACTAGCACAATGTTAGCTAACCATGCTGGGTATTTCACTACCCTGAGGACTTTGGCTTTGACCTGTTTGGTGACTTCTTCCTTGATTTTCAGATTGATATCTGGTTTGAACTTTCTGAGCTTCTGTTTTACCGGTGGACATGTCGGATTAGTTGGCAGTTTGTGTGCCACAATAGATGTACTCAGACTAGTCATGTCATCATACGACCAGACAAATATGTCCTCATATTCTCTTAGAAATTCTGTGTACTCTTCCTTTTCTGACGGTGACAAGTGAACGCTGATTCGTGTTTACTTGACATTTTCTTCGTCTCCCACGTTAACAATCTCAGTCTCATCCAGGTTGGACTTTGGTTTGTTTTCAAAATTCTCAACTTCCTTAACATTTTCTTCTGGTATGTCATCTTCCTCTAAGTCTATGTCCATTTGTTGTGTTGTCTCATTGCATGTCACAGTCATTGGTTCATCAATACAAGTAATAGTAATGCTATATAAGTAAAGTAATGAGAGAAAATAATAAGAAAAATCGAAATGCTTTGATAAATTCCATAATTATTTTGAACACTTAAGATCTTATTGCGAAAGAAAAGTCAACTAGTAAAAATAAAAGATAGTGCATGATGCTTGTTCAGCCTTGCTACCCCGAGGCTCGCCGGGCTCTAGTGGTTCTGATGGTCCAGTTATTGAGGCACGCTCCTCTGCTCACAGCCTGTACGGAAGGGCCTTCCTCCCCCTCCTCCTCGAGAATGATACAACAATCTATATTATTGTCTTCCAGGAACAAATTCCTCATCGCTGCCAGTTCTTCCTCTTCTTCCGACCCATAGATAACTTCACCCGGTTGGAAAGTCTATTCCAAGTGTGGTATTGGCTGCTCCAATGGATAGTAAGGGCCGCGCCATGGTGGTGACCAGTTGTTGAACTCTTCCCAGGTATACTCATATACTAGACCAAAGGCGGTGCCGTGTTTCTTGAGTTTGATAGGCTTAGCGATTTCTTGGAGGTTCTTGCCAAGTCCCTTGCCAGGTTCGTATCCGCTCCAGTCAATATGCTTTCAATTTTGTTGTCCCACCATTTGTATTTATCAATGGCGTTGACCCGCTCGATGTGGTGATAAGTCTCCCCCTATCTTTCTTCTGCCTTCGATTGCTTGGATGGTCTGGCAACTGTATATGGGATTACTTCTGTCACCGTGGATGATTACCTCCTGGTTATTCCACTCAAACTTCACTGCCTCATGTAGTGTTGATGCTATGGCCCCAACAACATGAATCCAGGGTCGTCCTAACAGCATATTGTAAGATGTCGGCACGTCTATCACTTGAAAGTCAACATCAAACCAAGTAGGCCCCATTTGCAAGCATAGGCTAATTTCCCTAAGGGTGGACCTTTGGGAATCGTCGAAAGCTTTGACGTTGAGGGCCCTACCATTTATCTCATGCAACCCCTTTTCCAATGTACTGAGTGTTACCAACGAACAAATGTTGAGGCTGGATCCCCCATCAATCAGGACTCTGGTGACAAAATAGTCTTCGCATTGCACGATGATGTGCAATGCCTTGTTGTGACTCAACCCTTCTGGTGGCAGCTCATCTTCATGGAAAGTGATCTTGTGACTTTCCAATACCTGGACTACCATGTTAGCCATCTCCCCGCCAGTGATGTTGCTCGATACATACGCCTCACTCAGCACCCTTAATAGGGAATTCTTGTGCACATCGGAGCTCTGTAGCAGAGCAAGGATGGAAATTTGCGCTAGTGTTTTGTTCAGCTGATCAATGACTGAGTATTCCTTGGCATGTATCTTTCTCCAAAGATCGTCGGGCAAGGTCTCGGTGATGGTTGGTCGGTTGGAAACCTGCTTGTTTGACTCAGCCAGGTGTTCCAGAGTATAAACTCTACTGGTTCTTGTCATACCCTGTGCCGCAATAGCTTCTCCGAACGTAACCTTGCCTTTCCTTCTTACCTCGGCTGTGTAGTCCCATGGTATAGCCTTCATATGGAATGGTGTTATGGCTAACATTGACACTGGAATTGGTGTGGCTATCTTTACCCGAACGGAGCCTGCAACTTAGGCGGTAAAACTACAACTTCGAATGGTGTAGGTGCCTTTGCTGGAGACACAAATTCGACCTCAATTGGTGCTGCCATTTTTGCAGATAATGATGCATCGAACTTGAGTGGCATGGAAATATTTATCTCGATATCCCTAGAGGGCCGAATCAGACTACAATCGGATTAAGGGTGACTATTGGCTTCTTTCGATCGTCACCTTCTATGATCAAACTGATTGATCCCTTGGGGTCCCAATTATCCTCTATTTCAATCATGTGAACGCCTCCACCCTTGTGGTCTGGAAGAGGGTTATTGCGGACGTTCGGAGCAGGTTCCTTTGCCACAATAATATTGTTGTCAATTAGAGTATGGATCTTATCTTTTAGAGAGCGGAATTCATCAATGGTGTGTCCTTTCATGCCCGAATGGTATGCACATGATTAATTTGGATTAATCTACTAAGAAGGGGTTTTCAGGAGCAGCAGGGATAGGGTGACGTAACCAACAATTTTGAGTCTTTTATACAATTGGTCGATAGGTTCAGCAATAGCCGTGTACTGTTTTGGGGGTCTTCGGTCAAAGTTTGGTCGGGGTCTAGGGAGGTTTTGGCATGGATGACGGAACTGGTAGTGGGATGATTGAGTGTTGTAGGCTTGGTAAACATGTGCTGGTTAGGAATATTTGGGTAAAGTGGGTTGATATGTGGGAGGTGATTGATAGGTGAGTGGTGGAGCTTGGTAAGAGGGTGAGGGTGCTTGGTAATTTGGGGTAGGCTGATATGTGAGTGGAGGCATTGGGTAGGTTTGGTATTTGATGGGAGATTTGGTTCTTTGTGCCACCATTACAGCTCCTACATCCCTTTTCTTGGACACACCGCCTGACTGTAAGGCCTTGTTTGTAGCTTGTAAAGCCTCGAAGTTAGTAACCATACCGCTTTTGATGCCCTCTTTGATCCTTTCCCCTTGCTTGATAATGTCAGAAAATTTGTGGCCCTCAATCATCAACCTCTCATAATACCGTGGGTCATGGGCACGAACGAAGAATTTGTTCATATGTTCTTCTTCTAAGGCAGGTTAACCTTAGCTACTTCGGACCTCCAACGAGTAGCATACTCGCGGAAGGTTTCTGTGGGCTTCTTCTTTAGATTTTGAATGTAGAACACGTCGGGTGCATTCTCCGTGTTGAACCTGAACCTATCTATAAAATCGGACGCCATGCTTACCCAGTTCGGCCACTTCTTTGGATCTTGGCTAATGTACCAAGATAAAGCATCTCCCTTCAGGCTCCTCATCAAAAGCTTCATGCAGACTTTCTCGTCTTTTCCCACTCCGACCAGCTTGTCACAGTATGTTCTCAAGTGGACTCTCAGATCTCCTGTACCGTCATACATCTCGAACTTGGGATGTTTGTACCCCTCGGGCAGTTCGACATCGGGCTGTATGTGTGAGCACGTAATTTTTGCCCTATATATGAGTTTATTCCCATAAAATTCAAACGAAACAATTTTTCCTTATTTTTTACAATTTGTGTGAATTTTGTGTTAATTGTTTGCATGGTATTTATGCATGTTAAGTCAAATACAAAATACAAAAATATGCATTTGCATTTAGGAAATTAATTTCGCATTTAGTATGTATTAATTCATTTTATAACAATTCAAAGAAAATCTCAAAAATAGTTCTTAGGCAATTTTAATTGATAAATGTTGCATTCAACTTTAAATAGTGATATTAAGTAATTTTAGGAGTTAAATAGTTTAATTAGGTTTGGTTTTAGTTTTACAAAATCAGGAAAATATACAAAAATACAAAGTGAAAATGAATGTAAAAATACAAGAATTAAAAGAGAGAAACAAAAACAAAGGAAAAATTGAAAAGGAAAAAGAATAGAAGAGGAAATTCAAATAAGAAAATGCCTTCATGGATTACACATTTCGTGGGCCAAATCCGGACTAAAGCCCAAATTATTCCCTTCCCAAAACACCCGCCCCAGGCCCAAATTCCCCATTACCTGGTCAGTCCCAGCCCTAACGAAACGACGTCGCATGGGCGAAGTTCAATCTCAGTCGTTAATTGCCCCTTGATCCAACGGTCCAGCTTCAATTTTACATAATTAATAAAAGAGTTCATTAACCCTAAAATTAGTTCTTTCCTCTCTTATATTTTGTAACAACAGCCCCGCCGCAGACCACCTCCCTGCCGCCCGCCGGAATTCGCTCACGGCGGCGGCGGGTCTCCGTTTCTAACCAAACCAGCACCAAAAGACTCCCCGTCTCCTCCTCTCTTCGAACCCGTAACTCTTTCGCCCTGAATACCCTTAAAACTTTTCCAAATTTCAAAACCCTAGCGCCGCCTTGAGTTCTCCGGTGGCGGCGCCGATGTCCAAACCCCACCCCATGAACACCCAAAGTTCCTCTCATCTTCCTCATACCAGATATACATTCTTTTACCCTCGAATCATCATCAACTGTTTTGAAGTTCAACTTGAAGACTTGTCCTCGGCTTGTTTTGAATCCCGTTAGAGGTCGTCAAGAAATTGTCTTCGCCAGTGAGTGGTCAAGCTGCATAGCGTATTTTGTTTTGAATCCGGTCAATTAGGTATTTCTCTTCTGATTTCAACTCTGCTCTTTTCCTTTTTCTTATCTTTTTCCTTCTACTGTGTTCATTGGTCTGACTACTTCGATTTCTTTTCTTTGTTTTTCTTTTAGCTTTAAACAACACAAACAAAATTGAACTTAGGGCATTCTCTGGTTTTCTGTTATGATTTAGTTTAAGGCTTTAGCAGTAACATTTTTTAGGATAAATGATTAATTGTTCGATTGGCTTTATAAACAAATCTGATTATAGGTGTAGACTTAATCATATTAGATTTAGATTAATTCATAATAATCTTTGACTATTAGTTTAGTTTTAATTTGATTAGTTTTGGGTTTCTGTTAATCCTCATTTGTTATGATTAGTTAGTATTAATTAGTGTTAATTTCTTTTTTCAGAGTTCTGTTCGTTCAGTAATTTTAGTTTTGATATTTTCTTATTTTTGATTAAGTTTGAATAGATTCTTACTTAGTAATTGTTAGCTTAGTAATTGTATTAACCAAGGTGGTTTAAATTGAATGGTTATAGCTGATGAAAATTAGGGTAAAAGGGTTGGGATTGGTTTAAGGTAATATTGGTAATTCTAAGTGTAGAGTGAGGGCATTATTGGAATTTTAAAATAGGCTGGTAGTAATTTCAGGGAATTTAAGGGGTACTTTGGGCATAGGAAAATGGCAGGATCACTCAAAATGGTAAATGTTAAAAGGAAGTAGGGGTACAACAGGGATTTTAAGAAAATAGAAGATTCTAGATTGGGGTATTAACATAATTCTTAATAAATAGTTGTAGTCAATTGAATAACAAATTAGAAATTAGAGGTTTAAAAAGAAATATAGAGGGACTAATAGATAAAATCTGAAATTTTAAATTCCCTCCAATTCTAGTTCTATAAATAGGCATTCATATGCCTTAATTCATATGTTTTGAACCCTAAGAAATTCCCAAAAATATCTAGATAATTCTAGATCTGAAATTAAGATTTTAGATCTCAATCTCTGCTTCTAGATCCAAGTTTTCTTTCAGAAAATTCAAAAAACAATCAAAAATCAGTAAAGAACCAAAAGAAACATACTGTTCCATTTTTTTAGGTTAATATTGATTTTGAGGTTCAGATTTGGAATCAGTGAATCAGAGATCCATGTGAGATGAATCTGAATAGTTTCAGGAGCTCAAGCATCTCATTTTGGCTGTTTTCACAGTGTTTTGATGACTGAATTCTTTTTCCCTAGTTATGAAAATACCAGAAGTCTATTAGAGTGATTTTGAGGATAATTCTGAGTCGATTTTGAGTCAGCTTAGATCAATCGCATACTGAAATCATTCTATGTTGAAATGCTCTTTTGAGAAGCTGTTTTTGATCCAAACTTACTCCTGACATTGCTATTTGTTTACTGCTGTGCAACTGACTTCAATATCATCGCATTTTGTTCCAGGTATATCTTTGAAACATCTTGATGTAACTCTTTGTTGAGTTGAAATAAAAGCTGGATTCAAGTCCACTGTTTATCACTTGAAAGACGAATGTTTAGCATTTGTAAAATTTTTACCGTTAGCGCAGTTTATTCATTTGAATTATTTGTAATAATTGATTTTACTGATTTGTATTAGTTTAAACATTAATTCTAATTAGGCATGTTGTAATAAGTGTGGACTGTTGCTGGAATATGGTTTGATAATTCATGAGTAGGTGACTTTGTAAGTGTGTGATGATAATGAGTGATAATCATGTTTGCTCGTTAGTCTAATGCTCTGTTAAAAATTAAAAAAAACAGCTTGAAGTCAATTATACTTGAAATCAGCAGGTTTAATTCAACTTTGTTTCGTCAGAATTATTGATGCGACAAGATCAGATTTTTTTTAGTTAAACAATAGTTCATTAGAAATCCTGGTCAAAATATGTCAATTTGAATTGGTGTTTTGTTGTGGTTTAAACCTAGTCATTTCCATAGTTAATTTCCTGTAAAATGATAATAAAAAAAAACTAAATTGTCAATAGACGCTTTAAATTATAATAATCAATACTTTGTTAATACAAATGCTGGAACATAATTTATGTAATTAATAGAATCAATATCGAGAAGGAATAACCAAAAATCAGTAGGTTATCTTAAGCCTTTTGTATTCCCAGGTAATTCAATCATTACTTGCTACTATAATGAGGCTCATTTTGAAGCCCAAAAGGTGCTGAAATTGACAATTTTGAGTAAAGCTATTAAGGCCCAAACCTTTCTTAAACCAGAAAACCCATAAAAATCGGTATTAAGCATGTAAAAAAATTAATTGGCTATTATAAAATGGGGTATGGAGTTAAGCAGTGGATTCAAGTTAAATGTGCTATCTTTTGTTTGAACTCGGGCTTGAATTCGATATTCAAATTTATCATAGTAGATTAATTGACTTTTAGAGATAAAATTCAATAGAGAATTATAGTTACTTTAGCTTGGCCTTAATAAAATAAATGGGACGAGCCTCGCCAAATCAAAAATGCATAATTGCGGGGCCCTCAACAATTGTTATATAGAATTGCTTAGAATAAGGAGGACCGTTTAGTAAATTTCACGGTCTTCCCCAAAGTTAATAAACATGTAGTCGCTTTAGGCGCGATTGATAATAATATTACTTTCCTAAATACGGGTGCACATTCATGTGACCCACATCCAAATCTCAACGAAGTCGAAATGTGTTGAAAGCCACGGGCGTACTGGTACAGCGTGGTTCGAGATATATTTTCACGATGTTATAATTCTTGTAAAAAAAAATAAACAATAAATACAATAAAGCGAGTTATTGATAAAAGGCACATAAAAATGGAATATATATGGAAATCAGATAAAATCAAATACGACAGATGAGCGACCGCGCTAGAACCACGGAATTCGGGAGTGCCTAACACCTTCTCCCGGGTTAACAGAATTCCTTATCCGGATTTTTGGTTCGCGGACTGTTAACAGAGTCAAATTTCCTCGGTTCGGGATTCAATCGGTGACTTGGGACACCATTAATCTCTCAAGTGGAGACTCTAAATAAATAATAATAAATCCCGTTCCGACTGTCCTTTAATTGGAAAAACTCCTTTATTACGCCCTTCACGGGGTGTATTGAAACTTCGGTGGTAAAAAGGAGGTGTGACAGCTCTGGCGACTCTGCTGGGGATAAGAAACCCAGAACTTCGGTTCAGGGTTTAAGAATTCGAGCACGGAATAATTGATGTATTTTCTTATATCTGATTTCCATGATTAATGTGCTAAGTTTACCGCTTTGATATTATTTGAACTGTATATAAATTGTGCCGAAAAACCTTCTCTTCTCACCTCCGGGGATGTGCTTACTGGTTGAGACTCCCTATTCTGTTAGTGTCAATACCCTCAAATAAGAAAGAGGCCGGACAAGTTACTAAGCCGGATGGCCTTTTGGTTCCCGGTACGTAGCTCCCTCCTCGACTCGAGTTGTCCGCTCGGGTACACAGTATAGAACATATAACCAGGTCTTGATCTTAGAATAGGGACGTTTATTTGCATCATGTATGACTTAGGGGACTCAACACAGGGGTTGGGTCCGTCTAGGACAGGTAATGAAATATGAAAAGACCATCATGATTACGTGTTGCATTTATTTGTCTCGGACCATCATGCTGACCGGTTAAAAAAAAAAGAGGAAGAGAAAAAGAAAATTCTTGTGAAAAAGAGAAAAAGAGAAATAATAATTGTTTAATTTTCAAAAAACCGATACTCAAATACTGGCGAAACTCTGCCGAAATTTTTGTGAAGGGATTTAAAAAATAGAAAGATTGTTGATTTTTAGTAATTTGTTTTTGGGTTATTGAAAATAAATAAAAATCGTTAGTTTGTTTTGTTTTCAAAATTAAAACAAATATAGTTGGTTTTGCCAATAAAAATAGAAAATTTTGTCTTCAAATATATATAGTCTGGATATTCAATTTTTGCCAAAAATTAAGAAATGAAAAAAATAGTTTATTTAAAAATAGTTTGACCGAACTACGCCGGTTTGATTCTCGCCTCGGTGAGATACGTAGGCAACCCTTGACGGGTCCAACCACACCTTTTTGCGAAAGTAGCCAAAAAATATCAAAATTTTGATTTTGTTATAAATAAGTCAGGTGACGCTATTATTGTTTAAAATAAGCTGAATGTCCCTCAAAAGGACGCCGGAAGGCCGTTTTTGCAAGAATAGCCACTCTGAGTCATTTTAAATAATTTGTGGGCACAACCTTGAAATATTCATTGCGAAAATGTTGAAAGGCCGTATCTGCAAAATCAAGTTAGGGTCATCTATCAACTTTACAAAAAATAACCATTTTGTTAAATAAGTCATTACATGGCCGGTTTTGTTAAAATAGCCACAATTGGCATTAAAACTTTCTCAGTCTTGCGTTGGCTTGTGGTGATGCTGAGTGATGCCCCATGGGCCATAGGATGAGAAATTCTCGAGTTTATTTTCTTAAACAAATTTTGCAAAAAATAACCACTTTGTCAAAATAAGCCATTACATGGCCAATTTTAGAAATAGTCACAATTGACATTAAAAATTTCTCAGTCTTGTGTTGGCCCGTGGCGACGCCGAATGATGCCCCATGGGCCCCAGGATGAAAAATTTTGATGTGTTTTTAATCATTGAGTTTTTAGTTACTTAAATGAAATTTTGCAAAAAAAAAAAAAAAATATAGCCACTTTTGTCAGAATAAGTCATTACATTGCTACTTGTTAAAAAATAGTCTCAGTCGACATTGAAATATTCTTAGTCTTGTGAAAATCTGTGGCGATGCCGAATGATGCCCCACGGGCCATAAGATGTGAAGTTTTGATGTTCTCTGGATCTAGTGTTAATCATCGAGTCTGTAGTTGGAGTCGGCCTCTATAATTTTCCTTCAAATAAAACAAACTTAAAAATCAAAATAAACATCTCTTTACTTTTGCATTAATTTGCAAGAACTACGCTCGGTCTGATTCATGCGGGGTCATGATACGTAGGCAATCCACATAGGATTCGACCATAACTAAGAAAACGATAAAAAAAAGGGGGGGAAAAGCCACATAAAGGCAAAAAGAAAAGAAAATAGCGGAAAACAAAGAAAGAAAAGGAAAAATCAATGCCTTAACGCTAATATGGTGGTTTCATGTTGTCATCTCAGAAAGATGGTTGGTTTGTGGTTTCCAAAGTGGTAATTCTTCTCGACAACAAAGGGCATTGGCAAACAACAATAGAATTGATGTGGTTGGTACCAGTACCCGACAACATGTGGGTGAATGGGATAATGGGTTGAGTGAAGTTGTGCGGATGTTGAGACAACACATGGCAAATATGTATCAAGCCTGGATAACTGGAAAGGAACCACCCCTGCCAGTATCAATGTCTCCTGTCGTATCCACTACCCCCGACAATGAATATGGGAAGAACCCTCGGAATGAGATTCATACTGAAAGTAAAAAGGTCACAAGAAAAGTAGGGCGAGACGAAATAGCTATAAATCCAAAAGAAGACCTGTCTCACAAAGAATCTTCTGTGTCCCCCGACATTTGCCTGCCCGTGGGGTTCGAAGTGCCAAGTTTTAACTTGTATGATGGGATTGGAGATCCGGTAACCCATCTGAGGGTTTATTGTGATGAAATGAGAGGTGTCGGGGATAAAGACGATTTGTTGATGACATACTTCAGTAAGAGCTTGACTGGGGCAACTTTAGAATGGTATAATCATCACGATATTGGTAAATGGCCTACATTAGGTGACATGGCTCAAGATTTTGTGCGACAGTTTCAGTACAATAAAGACATTGCTCCAAATTGCTCCTCCCTATCTCAGACTAAAAAGAAACCCAAGGAGAGCTTTAAGGATTTATGGCTCAAGTGGAACCAACAAGTTGCTCGGGATGATCCTGCTATTGATAGAAAAGATGTTCCTGAGTCCCATCCACAACAAGGTCCGATAATGGTTCTTGCCAAACCTGTTCAACCTCAAAAGCGCCTCCAAACCAATTCCTCGGAAAATACCCGATCTTTTGTCCAACCATCAGGTTATAGCCTCCGCCAATAACAAGGACCGGTGGTCGTTCTTGCTAAACGCTCCCAACCACAATACCGACCCCGTGAACGTCCCCAAATTCCACATAAACCACCCATCTAATAAGTAACACCCGACCATTTGCTCCATCACCAAGTCACTCCCAGAAGTAGGCACCAATAGCCCAAAGCTCTCATGTACAGCACTTTCAAGCACTAAACAATACTGGAAAACTGAGGCATGGAGAGAAACAAAGGCAAAGGAATAATTTTACGCCCATTGGCGAATCCTACACAAGCTTGTTTGAAAAGTTAAAACGAGTTGGCCTGATTAAGCCACT